>JAOTQR010105603.1:0-27490 GCA_025774065.1 Solanum ossicruentum | reverse complement strand
CTCTCATATTCTCCATTCTCTCTAAGTATGATGTTTCTTCTACTTGGACATTCATGCATCATATGACCCCTCCCATGCCATTTATGATATTGAATAGAACTAGAAGGTTTAGAAGATCTGGGATTGAAGGTTTTACCTCCCTCATCAACTTTACCTTTACCTCTGTCTTCTTGAGGGTTAGAAGGAGCTTTTCCCTCTTGATTTGACCATGGCTTCTTAGAGATGGAGTTAGGCCGATTTCTCTATTAGTTAGGTTGCTGATTTTTCTTGATTTGTTTTTCTACTTTAATAGACAAATCAATTAACTCATCTAAAGTTATATAATGTGGTATCTCTATTGCATTAGCTATTTCAGAATTTAAACCATTTAAAAATCTAGCGAATGCAGCGTCTTCTTCCTCCATGCAATTAGCTTGGATCATAGCCATATCCATGCTTTTGAAGTACTCATCCACCGACGTGGAACCTTGCTTCAACTGTTGAAGGAGAGATTGCAGCTCTCTTTGAACATATGATGGCACAAACCTCTTCCTCATCACCCTTTTCATCTCTGCCAAGGTAGCAATAGGTGGTAGCTCGTCTTGCAATTTGTCCCTAGCAAGGGTTATCCACCAAGAAGCAGCATAATCAGAAAACTCAACAGTAACAAGTTTAACTTTCTTACCCTCAGAGTAGTTATGACAATCAAAGATGGCTTCAACTCGTCTCTCCCAATCAAAGTACAAGTCTTGGTCCCTTGTCCCCTTGAAATATAGAATCTTCATTTTTATACTACTTATATTATCATCTTCTACTCTATCTCTTTTTCCCCTCCTATCTCTTTTTTCTAAATTAAGTTAACCATCAAAATCATCATTATTATATTCAAGATTACAAAAGGGACATGGGGTACATTTCTTCTAATTTGGGGTCTAACATTATTGGGTGGTACAACATTATTCTCCCTCCTAATTGCAACTATGGTCTCATTTTGCTCGGTAATCATATTTCTCACCTCTTGAAATTAAAGGTTCCATTTCTCGAATTGCTAGTACATAGCTTGAAGGGTGAAGTCATTCCTTCCTTTGATCTCAGCTTCTAAACAAGCCCTTTCTTCATCATCACCTGAATTAGACATCTTAAAGGAAAATATCAATCACACACTTAATATGGCTTGTACCCTCTTTTAAACTCACCCACACTTTTCTTTTTCCTCTCAAATAACCTTTGAACAAGAGTACTTTGTAGATTTATAATTAAACCCAAGCAAGTATCAAGTTTTAGTATTAAAGTACAGATTTTTAGGGCACAAAAGAAAGTAAAGAACTAGTCCTAGAACAAGTAGGATTTAGTTGAAAAAATACAAATAGAAAGGAACTTACTTAGAATTATATAAGATTAAGAGAAAAAATTCCCGTATCCTCAAGGATTTAGAATCCCTTCTTTTTAATTCCTTTTTATTTGGGAACAACTAATTCATGATTTTGAGGGTAAGTAAACGAATTTCTTAGAGAGCAAGTTATCTCCTTTTTTTAAACTTTTTTTTTCACTTTTTGTTTTGTTCACTTTTTTTTTTACTCCTTATATTTATCAAATCCCAAGATTTACCAAGAATGAAATCTTGATAGAACTACTCTTTATATTTATGAAATCCCAAGATTTACCAAGAACATAATCTTGATAGAACCGCTCTGATACCACTTGATAGGATCGAGGTTAAAAATAATACTAAGTGGAGTGAATACTAGAATGCAGAAGCAACAACAAAAAAAAGAAAGATAAAAACTAATTAAACATAAGGGAAAATCAAAGGAAAGATCTAATAATTTCCAAGAAATTGATATTCTAAGACCTTGACAAGATCCAAGTAACAACGTAAAGATTTTCGTATCTTGACCGCTTTATGAGTAACTAAAGACAATAATTAGTATGTAAATCAATCACCTTCTAAATAATACCTAAAATAAATCAAATATATCACAAGAAGAAAGTACTTTATGCCTCAAACTATGAACTAATAAAGGTTTAAAGATAAATTCTCAAAGAACAAGTCACAAAGGTTCAATAGAACTCTCTCAAATATTATTAATATCAATCTAATTGTCTTTTATGAAAGAAAAAAGACTCCTATATGTATATTATAAGGTCCTTGGACATACAAGAATTCTTAGGTTAGGCCCAAGGAGTATCCAAAATCTAGAAAGAAAATTACACAGTAAATCCTACTCTAGAAAGGAAATAAAGTTACTTTAATTAAGAATAGACCTAGTAGTTCTAGGAAAGTATTAAACGGTAGGATACTTTAAATAGAACAAGGAAAACATTATAACCTATATATAAATAAGGAAATAAGGTAAAACCCAACTAGGAAAAGAATCTTGACAAATTTGGAAAGTTTGATTAGTCTTCTCTGCAAACTTGGGCAGAAATCAACCTTTGTTGTGGATGATTTTTGGACTCTTCTTGGACTTACTTTCACGAAATTTAACCCTTAAATTCTTCATCTTGGACTTGAATTTGGGCCACCAAATAATTGTACCATTTGGACAATTCATCTTTGTTGGGCTTTAGCTCCTTTTCCCCAACAAGACACCTTCAGATTTGCAATTGAAGCCTATTGAGCTTATCATTATACTCCTTAGTTTGAGATCTTGTTATGGTCCTCCTTTGATCTTCTAAAGATTCATCCTTTTCATCCTTGTCCTTCAAAGGAGTAGAGCTTTGTATGATGCTATTAGCCCGGTTGCTTTGTCTTGGCCCCCGCTCTTATCTAAGTATTAGAGATGTTTCTTGGACATACTATATATCTATGATATGAGCTTTGGCTTCTTGTCTCTTGATTTTGATGTCATGCAAGCTTTTCCCTTAGCCCCTTTGTTCCTATTCTTATTTTATATGCCATTTATATGCTTCCGTGACCAATGATGTGTAAAGACAAGTTAAGAGAGTTGTTTGGGGTCCCTTCGGGTTCCCCAATAACTGTGTCATGTATAGGCCCGAGGCTTGAGTCGTGACAAATTTGGTATCAGAGCACTAGGTTGATAGATCCTCGGAGTCCACCACACCACGTCGATTAAAGTTCGATTCATGATTGTGAAGCGTGCCATGACTATGACTAGGAGGCTATGTGACGTTTTAGGATATATTTCTCTTCTTTATGTTCTAATTCATGCTATAGAGTTGTAGTGAGTTTTCCCCCTAACGATTGTCCTTTGTTATGCTAGATCATACCAAACACTTGAGAAATAAGGGCCCTAACTCCCGTGGATCAACCTACAAATGGTGAGCTCCAGGATGCTCTCACTATGCTTGCCCAAGTTATGGCCAACCAATTAAATCAAGGGGCCCAAGCCCCTTATGATACTACCCGGGAGCTAGGGTAAGGGACTTCATGAGGGTGAATCCTCCGGTGTTCTATGGTTCAGAGGTGGATAAAGATCCACAAGAGTTTGTTGATGAGGTCTACAAGATTTTGAATACATGGGTGATGGGTGAAATGGAAATGCGGAGTTGGCGGCGTACCAACTCAAAGGGGTAGCCTAAATATAGTATGATCAATTGAAGGGTAAGAAGAGAATTGGTAATGTGGTGGTTTAGGAGGAGTCCAAATTGGCTTTCCTTAATCGATTTTTCTCTCTTGAGCTTAGGGAAGCTAAGATGGTAGAGTTCATGAACTTGAAATAAGGTTCTATGAGTGTGAGGGAGTATGCCCTCAAGTTTAATTAACTTTCAAAGTATGCTCCTCATTTTGGTGGCCGATCCTTGATCTGGAATGAATAAGTTCGTGATGGGGGTCTCCGACTTAGTAAGTGAAGAATGTCAGTACACCATGCTAATTAATGACATGGACTTGTCTTGGTTGATGACCTATATTGAACAAATAGAGGAAGAGAAGGGGGCATGAGGCTTTGAGGGCCCGATTTGAGGGTAAATTCCAAAAGAGTGCTAGTTTTCGTCAAGGCTAAGGGCTTTCTCATGCTACTAATAGGGAGTTTGCCATGACTTCCCTAGGCGTCAAGTGTTGGTGGGGTGGTTCCTATTGATGTGTCTACTAAATATAGAAGGAGCCATGGAGGCCCGTGTTTGAAAGGTTCTAATGCATGCTTTGAATGTGGGGAACTTGGTCACAAGAAGGCGGATTGTCCAAGAAATCGTGGCAAGGGCCAGGGTGCAAATGTGGTCCCATTGGGTAGAAGTGGTCCTTAAGGTGGTGGCCCAAGGCTCAACTGATTTTATGCACTATATGGGAGGCAAGGGGTTGGTGAGGTTCTCGATGTTGTTACTGATATGTTGAAAATCTTTGACTTTGATGTATACGCTTTGATTGATTCTGGTGCCACTCTTTCCTTTATTACCCCTTATGTTGCTAAAAAGTTTCATGTTGACCCCAAGTTGTTGCATGAGTCATATGAAATGTCTACTCCTATTGGTGCCTCTATTGTTTCTAGGAAATTATAGGAATTGTCCTATTTGCATTTTGCATAAGTTGTTGTCTTGTGTTCTTGTTGTATTAGATATGGTAGATTTTGATGTCATTCTTGGGATAGATTGGTTATATGCCTACTATGCTTCTATTGATTGTAGAACATGTAGGGTCAAGTTTCAATTCCCTAATGAACTCGTCCTTGTGCGGGAAAGTCAACATGCGGTGGTCAAGGGTAGATTTTTTTCATGCATTAAAGCCCATAAGTTAGTCTCTAAGGGGTGCTTGTATCATCTTGTGAGGGTTAAAGATGTGGAGTCCAAAGTCCCTTCCATAAAGTTGATTTCGATTGTAAAATAAGTTTCTTGATGTCTTTCCAAATGACCTTTCTGGTGTCCTCCTACAAAGGGAAATAGATTTTGGTATAGACCTCCTCCCTTATACTCAACCTATCTCCATTCTCTCTTACCGTATGTCTCCGGTGGAGTTGAAGGAGTTAAAGGAACAATTGAAAGTTTTGTTGGAGAATTAATTTATTAGACCTAGCCAATCACCTTGGGGTGCTATGATGTTGTTTGTGAAAAAGAAGTATGGGTCCCTTAGAATGTGCATTGACTATCGGTAACTCATTAGAGTCACCATCAAGAATAGGTTTCCTCTTCCAAAGATTAATGACTTGTTTGACCAATTGCAAGGGGAAAGCTTTTTCTCTAAGATTGATCTTCAGTTATGGTATGATCAAGTGAGGGTGAGGGAATGTGATAGTCGAAAGACGGCCTTCTGGACTAGATATGGGCATTATGAGTTTGTTGTGATGACGTTTAGGTTGACTAATGTATCGGCCATCTTCATTGACCTAATGAATAGGGTCTTCAAATCTTACCTTGATTCCTTTTTTGTGGTCTTCATTGATGATATTTTGATCTATTCTCATAACATGGAGGAGCATATGAGGCATTTGAGGGTTGTGTTGCAAAGAATGAGGGAGGAGAGATTGTATGCCAAATATGACAAGTGTGAATTTTGGTTGAAGGACCACATTCTTGGGTCATGTGGTGTCAGGGGATGGTATAAAAGTGGATCCTAAGAAAACAATGTGATTAGAAATTGGCCTAGACCATTGACCCCGTCGAATATTAAGAGCTTCTTGGGCCTAGCTGATTATTATAGAAGGCTTGTGAATGGTTCTCCTCCATTGCTTCCGCTATGACAAAATTTACTCAAAAGAAGGTTAAGTTTGTGTGGACCGATGAGTGTGAGAGGAGTTTCCAAACATTGAAAGACAAGCTTCTATCCGCTCCTATATTGTCACTACCGGATGGTCTAGAGGGATTTGTGGTATATTGTGATGTTTCCTAGGTTGGTTTGGGTTGTGTGTTGGTGCAAAATGGTAAGGTCATAGCTTATGCTTCTAGACAACTCAAGGTACATGAAAGGAACTACCCTACCCCATGATCTAGAGTTAGCCGCTGTTGTGTTTGCATTAAAGATTTGGAGTCACTACTTGTATGGGGTGCATGTGGATGTGTTCACCGATTATAAGAGCCTCCAATATGTCTTCACTCAAAATGATCTCTTGAGGCAAAGGAGATGGTTAGAACTTCTTAAAGACTATGATATAAGTATGCACCATCATCCGGATAAGGCAAATATTGTGGTGGATGCTTTGAGTAGGGTGTTCATGGGTAGCCTAGCTCATATGGATGGTGGTGATAGTGAGATGGATATGGAGGTGCAGCGATTTGCTAGATTGGGGGTTAAGTTGGAAGAGGTTGGTGATGATGGTATTGTTATTGTTGATGGGTCTAAATCTTCTTTGGTCGATGAGGTGATAGCAAAACAAGATCTTGACTCCTTCTTGCTTGAATTAAAGGCCTTGGTGAAAGAGGGCAAAGTAGAGGTTTTCTCCCAAGGGGGAAATGGGGCCCTTAGGTACCAAGGTAGGTTCCGTGTGCCTTGTGTTGATGGTTTGAGGGAAAAAATACTTGATGAGGCCTATAATTCATCTTATTCTATCCAACCCGGTTTTACCAAAATGTATTGAGACTTGAGGGATGTGTATTGGTGAAGAGTCATGAAAAAGGACATTGCCAAATTCATTTCCGATTGCCATAGTTGTCAACAAGTCAAAGTCGAACATAAAAGGCTGGGTGGCCTAACCCAAGACATAGAGATTCCCACTAGGAAGTGGGAGGTGATTAATATGAATTTTGTGGTTTGTTTGCCCAAAACTAGAAAAGCTTTTGATTCCATTTGGGTTGTGGTTGATAGGATGATGAAATTGGCTCATTTTCTACTGGTTAAGACTACATATGGGGCTAAAGATTATGCACGGTTATACATCCATGAGTTAGTGAGGTTATATAGGGTTCCTTTGTTCAGTATGTCAGATCGTGGTTCAGAATTCACTTCACACTTTTGGAGGTCTTTCCAAAGGGGTCTTGGTACAAAAGTTCTCCTTAGTACAACCTTTTACCCCCAAAAGGATAGCCAAGCTGAAAGAACCATTCAAATACATAAAGATATGCTTTGATCTTTTTTCTTGGAGCTTAAGGGTAGTTAGGATGACCATCTTCCTTTGATTGAGTTTTCCTACAACAATAGCTATCACTCTAGCATCGGTATGACTTCTTTTGAGGCTTTTTATGGGAGATGTTGTAGATCTCCGATTAATTGGTTTGAGGTTGGAGAGGTAGCTTTATTGGGACCAGATCTGGTCATGGAGGCTCTTGAGAAGGTTAGGATTATTAGGGAAAGGTTGAAAACAGCCCAAAGTTGTCAAAAATCTTATGCCGATGTAAGGAAAAGAGATGTGGAATTCAAAGTGGGTGATTGGGTCTATTTGAAAGTTTCTCCAATGAAAGGTATGGTTCGTTTTGGGAAAAAAGGGACATTGAGTCCAAGATATGTTATTCCTTAGAGGTCTTGAAGAGGGTTGGCAAGGTAACTTATGAATTGAAGTTACCTAGTTGAATGAATTTAGTTCATCTGGTGTTCCATGTCTCTATGTTGAGAAAATGTGTTGGTGATCCTAATGCCATTGTGCCTCTTGATGTTGTGGGTGTTGTTGAGGATAATTTTACTTATGAGGAGACTCCGGTTAAGATTTTGGATAGGCAAGTGAAGAGATTGAGGAACAAGGAGGTGGCATCAGTTAAGGTCCTTTGGAGGAACCAACAAATAAAAAGTGCTACTTGGGAGGCCGAAACAGATATACAAAAATGGTATCCTTATCTTTTCCACTCGACTCAAGCCTAAGGTACCAATTCTAATCCCCTATGTGATTTCAAGTCTTGTATTTCAGCCCCTATATCATTCATATGCATTCATGTTTAAGTTGGCAAATTTATGATGATTTTACACTTATGTTGAGATTTTGAAAATGGTGTTTTAGATGTAATGTTGCATTATTATTGGGGCTAATTTGTTTATGATCATTCTTGTCTTGTACATCCCTTTTACATTTGGGGATGAATGTTCCCAAGGGGAAGATATTGAAACAACCCCAAAAAGTTCCTGAAAATGTGCCTCGAAATACCCAAAATTTTATATTCCATATATCTCAAAATCCGTGCGCGATATAGAAAAACTGACTTCATATTCTTGTTCAGGGGTTCAAAATTTGAGGAAAAATTTTCTAACCCCAATTTAAGAGCAAAAGATTAGCAATTATAATTTTTCAAGAATGCAATTTTCAGTGAGGAATCCACATCCTCCATGCGACGCGCACCAGTGTAAAAACGTGCCTATTTTTTTAGTTCGGTCCAAGCTTTTATGTCTTGGACCTAAGTGTTCTCAAACTTGTTTTTACGTATACTTAGACTTATTTTACCCTCATATCATCCTAAAAATTTCTCAATACTCACTCAAACACTTAACCATATTTTTACTCCCAAATTCAAGTCTCAAAACCTCATCCGAAATTAAGGATTTCCTTCGAGGTTCTTCTTCAAGCTTCAAGTCCCCATCTCTAATCTACACCAAGTTCATATCCAAGATAGGGCAGTGGGTTTCCTTCTTGGGTTCCTTTCACACATGATACCCAAGTCTCCTTTTAATCAAATTGTATGATTTAAAGTTGAGTTAGAAGTGAGTCTTGTTTATTATGAAATTCACTGCACACTATGTTAAAGCTATGAGAAATTGTGATTGTTTTGCTACGTTTTGAACTATAAATCTTTGACCTATTGTAAGATTTTAGGAGGGGTTTTGATGTATGTTGCTTGAGGGTGTTGAAAGGTGATGATTTATGGTGTTATAATGGATTTTCTTGCATGATTTCATCTCTATATTTCATAGTTTTATACTAGCATTACAGACCTTCTAAGTGTTCGATAAAATATCCGGATGTGGTTTCATGAGGAGTTGAAGGTCCAAAGCATGAGATATGATGTGTTGATTATATGATGATTAAATGAGCTTATATATATGACATATATATATATATAAAGTGTTGCATTAGACCATACCCGATCCAGGGGGACAAGAGCCTAGGTAACCGAGATAGGAGTTTGTACTCATCAACCATTTGAGGGGTTTGTACTTTTCCACCGTGGTGATAAGGTGTGATTATCATCAACCATATGAGGAGTTTGTACCACACCTCCAGGGTGATGGGGTGAAACCACCATCAACCAACCAAGGGGTTTGTACCTTGAAAATCTAGCTTGGTCTCTTCTACACATATGATATCCTATATGAGCATGAGCTACTTAAGCATGTTTTACTTATGCATTGATCATACATTCCATATTGTTATATTATATCTATTGCTTATTATTACACATTTTGATTATAAAGCCTAATTCTTGTTATATTGCATCCTACATACTTAGTACATTCAAATGTACTAACACATACTCTTGTCTACATGATATCACTATGTAGGAACCATAGCCCAAGTTGATCCTCCTACTCCTCCACGTGGCTAGTTCAGCACTACTCAAGCTAGTTGGTGAATCCTCCACTTCTGGAACCTTAGTCTATGTTTCTCTTATCATGTATTGATATGCTTTTGTTTATTTCTATTTGACTATGAGGGTGAGCCCGATTGCATTGTTTTGGCCCTCGCTTTTATCTAAACATTAGAGGTGTTTGTTGGCATGTTATGTATCTATGATATGAGCTTTGACTCCTTGTCTCTTGATTATGATGTCATGCTAGCTTTTCCCTATTCTTTATGCCTTTTATATGCTTCCATGACCAATAATGTGTAATGACAAGTTAAGAGGCTTGTTTGGGGTCCCTTCGGGTTCCCCATTCGCCGTGTTACATCTACGTCCCAGGCTTGGGTCGTGACATGTGGTCTATTTGCAACATCATAGATACTTTTCATGAATTCAATGCATACATGAAAACCTTTAATCATCATAAAGTGACTTAACATATAAACCATGTAATAGATCATCAATGACTTGAGAATCATAGTCAAGACATTTTATCAAACACTTGGTGGGTGCATAATGCTTGTTCAAAATCATGCAGTTCAAGAGTGAAATAATATGAAAAAACTCAATGTAAATCAACCCGCCAATATATAGTAAAACCCTCATGTCAGGTACCTTGAAATCCATAATCAAATCTCATAATAGATCATAGTTTCATAGCTCAAAATACGCATAGTCTCGATAGACAAAATCAATTCATGGTATAAGCTTGAAATAGATAGATATGCATAATGAATTAACTTTTCATAAAACCCCAACATAATTTATAATCAAAATCTATAATAAGAGATACCTATAGTTGATACAACTTGAAAACATGCTATTTTCATAAAAAGGAAGATTGGGCTCTATGGGTGAAAGAACTCAACGGATGAAACCCACATACCTAAATTTGGGGATTCCTTGATGGAAAGTTTGAAGGAGACTAGAAGTTTGGATTGAGTTCTTGAGATCCAATGTGAGTTAGAAATCCTTGGATTTGGATGAGAATTTTGATGAAGTGCTGGAGAGGTTTTAGAGAGGGTTTTTGAGTGATATAAAATTGAAAAATGCTAATATGGGATATTTCACGTATAAATGGACATGGGGCCATGACCCCAATGTCATTAGGCCGAAACAGAAAATTAAGGAAAAACCAATACTGGTCGGTGATTGGTCCGCGTCACGGACCAAATGCATACAACTACTGGTTTTCAAAAAATTAGCAAAGAAATATTTTTCGCTATGTTCTTCTAAAATCCAAATTATACCCATTCCCCACTCAATTTTACCCGCTGATCAAGAATATAAAGTCGGATAATCGATATCACATGGATTTTGAGATGTAAGAAAATTACAATTATGGGCATTCCAAATCACATTTTTGGGGCATTTCAATATCTCCCCCTTGGGAACATTCGTCTCCAAAATGTCAAAGAAACGTGTGTAAGAGAAGTAATCATGAAGCTTTCAGAATGACATTAATGCACCAAATGTATTTAAATATCATTTCCAAAAATCTCAACATGAATGCCAAAAATCACCATAAACTTGTTACCATGAACATGAATTCATGCAAAATGACATAAGGGCTAAAACTTAAGACTTGAAATCATATAAGGGAATTAAATTAGTACCTTCGGCTTGAGTAGAGTAGAAGAGAAATGGATATTGCTTTCTCATGTCCTCCTTGGCTTCCCATGTGGCACTTTCAACTTGTTGGTCCCTCCAAAGGACCTTGACGGAAGCTACATCTTTGTTTCTCAACCTCTTTACTTATCTATCCAAAATTTACACCTGTACCTCCTCATAGGTCAAATTATCTTCTACAACACCCACAACACCCACGGGCACTATAGTACTTGGGTCACCCACACTCTTTCTCAACATGGACATACAGAAGACTGGATGAACCATATTCATTCCCATAGGCAACTCCAACTCATACGTGACTTTAACCACTCTCCTAAAAACTTTATAAGGACCCACGAACCTTGGGCTCAGTTTCCCTTTCTTACCAAATTGGACCACACCCTTCATGGGTGAGACTTTTAAGTAAACCCAATCACCAACCTTAAATTAAAGATCGCTTCTCCTCACATCGAGTAGGGATTTTATCTACGTTGGGCTATTTTCAATCTCTCCCATATCAACCTCACCTTCTCCATGGTCTCCATAACCAAATCCAGACCTGGCAAAGCCATCTCCCACACTTCAAACCACCCAATCGAGGATCTACAACTTCTACCATAAAGAGCTTCAAAAGGGAGCCATACCAATGCTTGAGTGGTAGCTATTGTTGTAAGCAAATTCAATGAGTGGAAGATGTTTATCCCAACTACCCTTGAATCCCAACTACCTTTAAACTCCAAAACACAAGGTTTAAGCATATCCTCAAGAGTTTGGATAGTCCTTTTCATGACCCAAGCCTAGGTCCTAGATGTAACACGGCAAATGGAAACGCGAAGCGACCCAAACAAGCCTCTTAGCATATCAATCACACATTCTTGGTCTCGGAAGCAAAGTAAACAATAACAAGAGATGTATAAAATGGGAAGTCGGGGACTAAGGGAAGTCTTGAATATAAACAAAGCATAAGAGTCAAGCTTATAGCATAAATATATCATAATATTCCAACAATACCTCTAAACTTAGAATAGAGTGGGGGCGACGACACTTTCCGGGCTCACCCTTATAATGTCAAACGTTCAACATAATAAAGTCTTAGAGATAGATAGAGAAAATAGATAGTGTCCTTGAACATGAGTACTCACTAAGCTTATCTTCGAATAATCTACTAGCCACATGAAGGATGATCAATAGGAGTTCCGGTCCTTATATAGTGATATCATGTAGGCGTAAAGTATGCATTAGTATGTTTGAATGCACTAAGTATGTAGGATGCAAAGCAACAAACATAAGCCAATATAGTCAAAATATATAGTAATAGGCAATAGACAAGCATAATCTCAATATGGCATGTATGATCAATGCTTGAAGTAAAACATGCTTATAAATCATTCAACTTGCATAGAACATAACACATGTGCAGGAAGAGACCTCAAATGACATAGAATAAGACCAAGAGAACTACAATTTGGAATCCCGATGATTACCCTCATCGGCAAAGACGTGGTCTACTTGCCAAGATAAACCATACTTCACCTTACGGGAGCCCATTCCATTTCGGAGAAGTAACACCCTTATGGGAACCCGTCCCATTTTGGGGGGGGGATTTCATGATAAAGTACACTAAATGGATCCACTAGTATAGCAAGCTTATAACATAATAATTTATTGGCACATAGTTTGAGGAAAGGAGTATGGACCTTTGAAGATAGTCCACACCAACCTCCAATCCATCGGTGCTAAGTCTAATCCCACGGAATGCTTGAAATATTCATACTTTAGTAACTTGTAATGAACTTAGATTCACAACATGAGTAGCTTAAACATACTTGACCTCCAATGATGAGCCTAACTTGAAACCTGAGATAGAGCATAGTCATGCATGAACCCTTTCTTTAACATGAATGGCTCACAAGAGGTAAAACCTTGAAAATAGGGCTTAGCTTCATACTTGCATAATCATAGATAATTTAATGAACTCATAACATACTTGATAGTCCATATTCATCATGAAGTTTCTTGACTTGTAAAACATGCACATATCTTGAGAATTCTTAACTTCGTATTTTATCAAACACTTGGTGGGTGTGTAATGCTTGTTTAAAATTATACAATTCAAGAGTGAAATCATGTGAGAAAATTCAATGCAAATCAAGCCACCAACATATTGTTAAACTATCATGCAAGATACCTTGAAATCCATCATTAAATCTCATAAGGATCATAGTTTCATAGCTTAAAACATACATAGTCTCAATAGACAAAACCAACTCATAGTATAAGATTGAGATAGACATGCATATTTAATCAACATTTCATAAAATCCCAACATCTTTCATGCTTATAATCCATAATAAAAGATATCCATAAATAATACAACTTGAAAACATGCTATTTCATAAAATAGGAAGATTGGGCTCAATGAGTGAAAGGACCCAATAAATGAAACCCACATACCTAAATTTGGGGATTCCTTGATGTAGACTTGAAGGAGACTTGAAGCTTGAATGGAGCTCTTTAGATCCGGAATTAAGATTGGGACACTTGAATTTGGATGAAATATTTTGTTAATTCTTGGAGATGGTTTTGAGAGTGTCTTGAGTGATATAGAGTTGAAAAATGGCTAAGTATAGGTGTTTTCACACATAAATGGGCATGGCGCCAAGACTCCAATGGCTTAGGTCAAAACAGGAAAATTAAGAAAGTGATAATACTTCTCCACGATAGTCCGCGTCGTGGAGCTAACGTGAATGCCCACTGTTTTGCAAACAGTTGGAGAAAATCATTTTTCATTACGGGTCTTCAAAAATTGGGGTTATACCCATTTCCCACTCAATCTTGCCCCCTGATCGAGCATATGAAGTTGAATTTTTGATATCACACATGGATTTTGAGATGTATAGAAATTACGATTATGGGTATTTTTGAGGCACATTATGGGGCCTTTTTGGACCGTTTCAATATCTCCCCCTTGGGAACATTCATCCCCGAATGTCAAAGAAATGTATACCAGATAAGTAATCATGAATATTTCAGCCCGACATGAATGCAATAAATTCATTCAAACATCATTTCCAAAAATCTCAACATGAATGCCAAAAATCACCATAACTTGTCAAACATAAACATGATGCATGCAAAATGATATAAGGGTTGAGTTAAGATTTGAAATCATATAGAGGACTTAAATTAGTACCTTCGACTTGACTAGAGAGGAAGAGGTAGGGATATCGCTTTCTCATGTTCGCCTCGGCTTCCCAAGTGGCACTTTTAACTTGTTGGTTCCTCCAAAGGATCTTGACGGAAGCTACATCTTTGTTTCTCAATCTCTTCACTTGTCTATCCAAAATCTCCACCAAGACCTGCTCATAAGTCAAAAATTATCTTCTACAACACCCACAATATCCATGGTCACTATAGCACATGGGTCACCCATACACTTTTGCAACATGGACACATGGAAGACCAGATGAACCATATTCATCTCCATAGGCAACTCCAACTCATAAGCAACCTTACCAATCCTCCTAAAAACTCTATAAGGACCCACAAATCTTGGGCTCAACTTCCCCTTCTTTCCAAATTGAACACACCCTTCATAGGTGAGACTTTCAAGTAAACACAATCACCAACCTTAATCTCAATATCTTTTCTCCTCACACCGTAATAGGACTTTTGTCTACTTTGGGCCATTTTCAATCTCTGCCTTATCAACCTCACCCTCTCCAAGGATTACCTGACCAAATACGGACCTAGAAAAGCCATTTCCCTACTTCAAACCACCCAACCGGGGGTTACAATGCCTACCATAAAGGGCTTCAAAGGGAGCCATACCAATACTTGAGTAGTTGCTGTTGTTTTGAGCACATTCAATTAGTGGAAGATGTTCATCTCAACTACCCTTAAACTCCAAAACAAAAGCTTTAAGCATATCCTCAAGGGTTTGGATAGTCCTCTCGGCTTGACCATCTGTTTGAGGGTGAAAGATCGTGCTTAGCTTAACCTTGGTACCAAGACCTCTTTGGAAGGACCTCCAAAAGTGTGAAGTGAATTGAGCACCACAATCTGAAATGATAGACAAGTGCACCTATGCAATCTAACCAACTCATGTATATACAACTTAGCATAATCTTCGGCACCATAAGTAGTTTTAATCGATAGGAAATGAGCCAATTTTTCATTCTATCCACAACGACCCAAATAGAGTCAAAATATTTGTTAGTCTTATGCAATCCAACCACAGAATCCATGCTGATCTCCTCCCACTTCCAAGTAGGAATCTTAATGTCTTGGGCTAGGCCACCCGGTCTTTGATGTTTAGCTTCCACTTGTGGGCATTTGTGACATCTGTATATGAACTTAGCAATGTCTCTCTTCATACCACCCCACCAACACACCTCCTCAAATCTCTATACATCTTTGTAGAACCGAGGTGAATAGAATAGGATAAATTATGGGCCTCCTTCAAGATCAACTCTCTCAAATAATTTACATTTGGTACACACAATCTACCTTGGTACCTAAGGGAACCATCTCCCCCTTGGGAGAAAACCTCCAAATTTCCATCACTCACCAAGGCCTTCAACTCTAGCAGAGGAGGGGGGGGGTCAAGATCCTATTTTGCCTTTACCTCCTCAATCAAGGAAGATTTAGAACCATCAACAACTACTACACCACCACATCAACTTCACCCAACCTAACCCCCAATTTGGCCTACTGATGAACCTCTCTATCCACCACTTTTTCACCATCATCAACATGAGTTAGACTATCCATAGATACCTACCTTAGAGCATCGACCATAACATTAGCCTTGCCAAGGTGATAATGCACACTCATATCATAATCATTAAAGAGCTCTAACCACCTTTTTTTCAAGTTAAGATCTTTTTGGATGAACGCATATTGGAGACTCTTGTGATCGGTAAACACATCAACATGAATCCCATACAAGTAGTGACGCCGAATTTTCAAAGCAAATACCATGGCCGCCAAATCAAGATCATGGGTGGAATAATTCTTCTTATGCACCTTAAGTTGTCTAGTGGCATATGCTACCACCTTTCAATTTCGCATAAAAAACACACCCCAAAACAATTCTTGAGGCATAACAATGTATAACAAATCCTTCTAACCCTTCCGGCAGAGCCAAGATAGGAGCGGAAACATGCTTATCTTTCAAAGTTTGGAAACTCTGTTCACACTCATTGGTCCACACAAATTGTTCCTTCTTTTGAGTCAATTTAGTCATAGGAGATGCAATAGAAGAGAAACCATTTACAAACCTCCGGTAATAACCCGCTAAACACAAGAAAATTCTAATGTTCGATGGAGTCAAAGGTCTAGTCCAATTTCTAATCATCTCCATCTTCTTAGGATCTACCTTAATGCCATCACCCGACACCACATGCACTAGAAAAGAAACCTCTTTCAACCAAAACTCACATTTCTTATATTTTGCAGACAACCTCTCCTCCCTAAAGATTTGTAGCACCACCATCAAGTGATCCACATGCTCCTCCTCACTATGAGAATAAATCAAGATATCATCAATAAAAACCACCACAAAAAAGTCAAGATAGGGTTTAAAGACCCTATTCATGAGATCCATAAAAATAGTCAGTGCATAAGTCAACCCAAAGGACATAACCACAAACTCAAAGTGCCCATACCTAGTCCGGAAAGCCATCTTTGGGATATCACACTCCCTCACTTTCACTTGATGATACTTGGACCGAAGATCAATCTTAGAGATGTGACTAGGCCCTTGAAGTTCATCAAAAAGGTCATCAATCCTTGGTAGAGGTACTTGTTCTTTATGGTGACTCTATTAAGTTAGCGGTAATCAATGCACATTCTAAGAGAACCATCCTTCTTCATCACAAACAACACCGATGCACCCTAAGGTGGCTTACTAGGCCTTATAAATCCCTTCTCCAACAAATTGCTCAATTGATTCTTCAACTCCTGTAACTCCGCCAGGGCCATACGGTAAGGGATAATAGAAATGGGTTGAGTATCAGGAAGGAGGTCTATACCAAAATCTATTTCCCTTTCGGTAGGAACACTAGGAAGCTCATCGTGAAAGACATCAAGAAACTCATTAAGCACTGGAACCAACTCAACAGGAAGGACTATAGATTCAACATTCCTAACCCTCACAAGATGATAGAGATAACCCTTAGAAATCAACTTTTGGGCTTTAAGACAAGAAATGAGTCTACCTTGACCACCACTGTCATGACCCAAACCTAGGACCTAGACGTGACACAACTAATGGGGAACTTGAAGGATCCCCAAACAAGCCTCTTAGCATATCAATCACACATCCTTGATCGCGGAAGCAAAATAACAACAACAAGAGATATAAATAAGAGAAACAAGACTAAGGGAAATTTTTGATAGTTATAAATCATAACATAATTACATCACTTGTCCAATAACACCTCTAAACGTAGAGTGGGTGGGGGCCAAGACACTTTCTGGGATCAACCTCATAGTATCAAGAGTAGCATAGCTAGTGTCCCTGAACTTGAGCACTCACTAAAGCTTATCTCAAAATATCAGAACTAGCCATGTTGAGGATGATCCTGTGGAGCTCCAGATCCTATATGGTAACATCATGTAGGCATAGAGTATGCTTTAGTACCTTTGAATGTACTAAGTATGTAGGATGCAATGCAACGAGAGATAGGTAACATTGTCAAAATGTGTAAACATAGGCGATGGGTAGTATAATAAAAATATGGCATACGTGATTAATGCGTGAAGTAAAACATTCTTGTATAGAACATATTACATGTGTAGAAAGAGAACCTCATCATAGACCAAGCAAACTAGTACTTGGAATCCAAGGAATAACACCCCCTTGGAAGGTGATTGAGAAATCTAACCCTCAATTGGTACTACGAATTTACCGACCCCCGACAAAGCAATTGAGGAATCTACCCCTCAATTGGTAGTATAGGCTTACCACCCCCGAATAAGGCAATTGAGGAATCTACCCCTCAATTGGTAGTATGGGCTTACCACCCTCGTCAAGGCAATTGAGGAATCTACCCCTCAATTGGTAGTATGGGCTTACACCCCTCGACAGGGCGAATAAGGAATCTACCCCTTAATTTGTAGTATGGGCTTATCACTCCATGACAAGGAGATTGAGGTATCTACACCCCAACATGGTAGTATGGGCTTACTACCCCCGACAAGATGATTGAGGCTTGACACCCTCTCAACAAGGTGTAGTCAACTTGCAACACCATAGATAGATTTTATGAATTCAACATATACATGCATTCCTTTCATTACCATAAAGTCACTTGACTCACAGGCTAGATAATAGATCATCAACAACTAAAGAATCCTTAACCGGACATTTTATCAAACACTTAGCGGGTGTGTAATGCTAGTTAAAAATCATGCAATTCAATAGTGAAATCATGTGCAATTCAATATCCACCTCCTACCTATGGCAATTATCCTCCACAGCAAGCAGCAAGAGACAGATTTGGTTCGAGATGGGAGCAAAGGCCTCCAGCCTTTGTGCAGGGCCCTCCATCACAGGTTGGTGGTTATAACTGACAACTACAAAAGGCGAGCTATATGGCCAATGCCTAAACTTTTGCTTTAGTCTAACTTGCTTGCTCATGCTTCTGGCTCTTCAATGGGTGCACATTCTTAGGCAAACTACAACTATGGGCAGCTATATGGTCAAGATTATGGCCCGTCATACCCTCATCAGGCACAACATGGACAAGGCTATGGACATGGTTACACTGATATAAAGTATGACCACCAGATGGCATCACAAAATCAATTTGGATGACATGGATCTTCTCATGCAACATCTTACCCTCAAAGTGGTGCACATCTCAGCTATGGAACTCATGAGCATTACGGTAAAGCTCCTTCCTATGGTATGCATCCACATGCTTCACATTTACAATCTTATAGCCATCCCAGGGCTCATCTACCTGGAGAATTGCAATATTAGGGTCCAGTTCCGTCAACCCAAAGGTATGGTGCTACTATATTGCATCAGTAGCAATATACCTATTAACCAAGTGGGCAAGTGCAACAAACTTATCCTGCATATGGATCTGCTACTGCTGTAGATGGCTATAATCATCCACAAGGTGCTCCTGCTTCTGGTCTTGGGTATCCTCAGAAAGTGCCTAGCTTGTTCCTGGATATGGTCAGCCTGATCCTCAACAACCACTTGCTTATGCTCAAGCAACCCCTGTTGGAGGATACAGTTCCTACCCTTCATAACCCACTAACACTGAATAGTAACACACAAACAATGCAGGCTATGGTCATCAGGGACTAGTTTATCAAACTTATAATGGTGCTCAAGCTACAACAACTTATAGTACACCATTTACTGGACAACAAGCTTATGCTCAACCAACTCCAGTTCCTTCTTCATCCCTGACTCAAGCCTGGTTATGATCAATCCATGACTCAACCAAGTGGTGGTTATGCACCTATACCTACTGCTGCATCTGGTTCTGTTAAGAGTGTCTTACCTCAACCTGGTTATGCTCAGTATGATGCTAACCAGATGTATGGTACACCTAGGTGAAACTTTCTAGTTCTCTGATGAAACTGTTTAGGAGAAATGTTCCAGTGTTTCTTGTTTGCTCTAGGCTGTTACTTTGGACTAGTTTGAATTTTAGATCAGTCTCTCATTTCACTTGAAATATTTGATTACTAACAATGTCATCTATTTTTCTTGTTCTTGTCCTAGAATATATATATATATATGCGTAATCCTAAATGCTAAGGATTTATGTAAAGTAGGTATTTTCTTCTTTTCAAAGTTTTTGCACACGTGAAATTGTTGTGCTAGTTGTAGAAGTTAATATGCATTTCAAAGTCTTGTATTGGTAATTTTTTAAATCTTATTGTTGACAATTTAGCTCTACGAGGGGTGAAGATGAAAGATATCAGTAGGTGATTAACAGTTCTCTATCTCAGCATTTAAACTATATTGTGTAGACATTGAGGGAGTATTTTCCATAGGTTATAGTCTATATACGTCTGTGAGAAATTGGGTGTTTGGAAAGAGTTTATCTTGTTAACCCTAAATGAAGACTCAAAACACTTTATTCTCGTCTTTCTATCTCTTCCCGCATAATGCGTTTCGAGTATATTATGAACTCTAAAAGCTCTTTTGATGGATCTTTCATGTCAGTGAGCTCTTCATGGGTGATTAGAATTTTTGTATCCAAGATAGTCTACACTTCCATTATTGATATCAATTTCGTAACCTCTAGTTCCATCAAATTGTTATTAGCTTTGACCACTAATACACAATGACCATCAACAATCATTGCCACTATCTCGCAACTATCATTATTGATCACTACTATCAAGTGCTAATTTGCATAGTGTGTTTCATCAAACACAAAGGTGCACACCTGACACTCGATGCCACACTTGATTGAGAAATCCATCAGAAACCAAGTAAAACAACAAACATGGACCATTAAGGCCAAGTCAAACCAGAAGAAACATAACAAAATAAACCTGAATATAATCGAAGTATAATACAAGCTCAACTAGACTACAACTTGCTATAAAATTTACAATATATGTCTAAAAGCCTCTACGGTGAACATCTGCTAACTATGAGTCTCGCTAGTGCCCTGACATACACTATGAGTCTAGATAGTGCCCTGATGTGGAGCTAAAGAAAACCTTAAACAACTCCAAAAAGAGTAGAGCATCCTCATCTTCAATTAAACATGACTACATGCACTAGTTTCCCTGTCTACATGATAACGTGCAGGTGATGCAGCGCCCCTCAAGAAATGGCGAGCATAGCTATTATTGACTTTACCGTTATTACATTACTTAAGATAACTCTTTCTTTAAAATACAAAATGAGAAGCATAAATACGAAACCATCTACTGAGCATGTGACATGGTAAAATTATAGAAACAATATAACCAAAATTGAAACCATAATACCCAGATTCAAGAATTCATTGAATTGATCTACCTGCGTAGTTTGTACCCATTTTTGCTGTTGTCAACTCAACTCACATATATAACCAATCGTTCAATCATCACGTAAGAAACTATTCGAGCCCCTATAAGCTCGGCAAGTGCCAATCACAGTCACATGATAATGAATGCATTAATGCGATGTAACTTTATTAAAACAATACCAACTATAGAAACAAACAGTTTCTACTTGCCCATACCTTAGGTAACATAGTCATAGAAACTACAAAAAAAGTAACCTGCTGTCAAAATACACAGTCAAATCCAATTTCTTCTGCCTCATCTGATATACCCACAATACCAATAACATATCAAGCCTAAAAAATTCTGTACTCAGCTAACCACAACAACTCATGTCATTGTTCACAATAATCTAGAATGCAATACAATGCAACTTCGTGTAGGTGAACACCCCGATCCTAGCCTCAAAGGGCATAAAATGTGTATGGTGTAGGCGAACACCTCGATCCTAAACTCAAAGGGCACTAAATGCATATGGTGTAGGCGAACACCCTGATCCTAGCTTCAAAGGGCACAAAATGTGTATAGTGTAGGTAAAAGTCACTAAATGCGTATGGTGTAGGCGAACACCCTGATCCTAGCTTCAAAGGGCATGAAATGCATGTGGTGTAGGTAAACACTTGGATCCTAGCCTCAAATGGCATGAAGTACATATGGTGTAGGATTACACTCGAATCCTAGCCTCAAAGGACAAGAACTGCGATGCATATGCACCATGTGTATATATGTAGGCAAACTATAGAGCATCATATCATAACAACAATCTCAACAAACCCAATAATTCATTTAAAGAAATAACCATTTAGCACATAATTCTGTTCGGACTGGCGAGGCCACCATGATATTTAAGAGCCTACAAGAAAATAATTACTCCCAACAAATCATATAAAACAATACCAGCTACACACAAGTCCTATTTTGTCCATCGAGGCCACCATGATATCTAGGAAGTTGTAATGCTATATACATCAAATAGTGATATGTCTCTATTAAGAAGTATAAATCGGTTGTTGTCAAATATAAATCTCAATTAGTGTTTGTCACGATCCAAGCCTAGGGCCTAGACGTGACACGACAAAGGAAAACTTGAAGGGACCCCAAACAAGCCTCTTAGCATATCATTCACACATCCTTAGTCGTTGAAACAAAATAAACAACACAAGAGATATAAATAAGAGAAGTTTTGATATTTATAAAAGCATAAAGGAGTCAAGCTCAAGCACAAGTACATCAGTTATCCAACAACACCTTCAACATGGAATGGAGCGAGGGCCAAGACACTTTCCAGGCTCACCCTCATGGATCAAGTGTTCAACATAAAGAAATATCGAATAACAAGAGTAGAGTAGATAGTGTCCTCAGACTTATGGACTCACCAAAACATATCTTCCGAAGTACCAAACTAGCCACTTGGAAGATAATCGAGAGGTGCTCCAGTCCTTACATGGTAATATGATATAGGCATAGAGTATACATTAGTACATTTGAATGTACTAAGTATGTAGGATGCAATGCAACAAAGACATAAGCCAATATAGTCAAAATGCATAAGCATAATCAATTGATAAGTAAAATATCAATATGGCATGCATGAGCAATGCTTGAAGTAAAACATGCTTGTAAATCATATAACTTGCATAGTAAGTATCACATGTAGGAAGAGACCATAATCAAACTACCGAGCAAACTACTACTTCGAATCCAACGCATGTCACCCCCTTGTAAGGCGATTGAGGTACTCACCCCTCAACATGGTGATTAGGCATGTCACCCCTCCCAATAAGGTGATTGAGGTAATAACCCTAAACAAGGGATTGGACATGTAACCCCCCAACAAGGTGGTTGAGGTATGTCACCCCTCAACAAGGTTATTGGGAAAGTCACCCCCAACAAGGTGATTGAGGTATGTCACCCCTCAACAAGGTGACTGAGGCATGTCACCCCCTCAACAAGGTGATTAGGCATGTCACCCCCAACAAGGTATGGTGAAAAGACCCCAAAAAGTGCTTGAAATGTGCCTTAAAATGCTAGGATTTTAAATTTCATATATCTCAAAATTCATGTGCGATATCAAAAATCTAACTTCATATCATTGTTCAGGGGGTCAAAATTAGGGGGAGAAGGGTCTTACCCTGATTAAGGGGGTCAAAATTAGGGGGAGAAGGGTCTAACCCTGATTTAAGAGTGAAAGATTAGCAATTATAATTTTTCAAGAATGCAAATACCAGTGAGCAATCCACGTCCTCCACACGACGCGCACCAGTGTAAAAAGGTGCCCATTATTTTAGTTCAGTCCAAGACTCTTAAGTCTTGGGACTAAGTGTTCCCAAATGTGTTTTTACCTATACTTAGCGCTATTTCACCTTCATATCATCCTTAACATTTTCCAATACTCACTCAAACACTTAGCAATATTTTCACTCCCAAATTCAAGTCTCAAACCCTTATCCGGAATTAAGGATTTCCTTCAAGGTTCTTCTTCAAGCTTCAAGTCTCCACCTCCAATCTTCACCAAATTCTTCTCCAAGCTAAGGTTTGTGGGTTTCCTTCATGGGTTACTTTCAGCCATGATACCCAAGTCTCCTTTTAATTAAATTTCATGATTTAAAGTTGATTTACAAGTGAGTCTTGCTTATTATGAAATTCACTGAACACTATGTTAAAACTATGAGAAATTGTGACGTTTTGCTATGTTTTCAGCTATAAATCCTTGATCTATTGTAAGATTTGAGGAGGGGTTTTGACGTATGTTGCTTGAGAGTGTTTCAAGGTGATGATTGATGGTCTTACAATGGATTTTCTTGCATGATTTAATCTCTATATTTCATGGTTATATACTAGCATTACACACTCTCTAAGTGTTTGATAAAATGTCCGGATGTGGTTTCTTGAGGAGTTGAAGGTCCAAAGCATAAGATGTGATATGATTGAATATATGATGATGGAATGAGATTATGTATATGATATGCTATATATAAAGTGTTGCACTAGATCATACCCGATTCGGGAGGACAAGAGCCCGGGTAATCGAGGTGGGGGTTTGTACTCATCAACCGAGGTGGGAGTTTGTACTCATCAACCATGTGAGGGGTTTGTACTTCAACACTGAGGTGATAAGGTGTGATTATCATCAACCATGTAAGGGGTTTGTACCATACTGCCAAGGTGATGGGGTGGAACTATCATCAACCAACCAAGGGGTTTGTACCTTGAAAATCTAGCTGGGTGTCTTCTACACATATAATATCCTATATGAGCATGAGCTACTTAAGCATGTTTTACTTATGCATTAATCAGACATGCCATATGTTATATTTTGCCTATTGCTTTTATTACACATTTTGATTATGATGCCGAATTCTTGTTGAATTGCATCCTACATACTTAGTACATTCAACCGTACTTGTTATCACGAAAAACGACCGACTTTAAAGAAAAATTGAAAATTATTCAAAAATCGAGAATCAATCTAAACTCAATTAATTTAAGAAAAATTAATTCTCGAGATTCGAAAAGACACAGAGTCGCCACCTAATTTTATGGATAATTAGGAAACCATTAAATATTTTAGTAGACCTAACAAAAAAATCTTTTAAATCAGAGAACAAGTTTGGATTCACATTTCCACTTCGAGAAGGTTTTAGGCACTCGAAATGGCCGCTAAATGCGGTTATTCGACGATTAAGAGATTTGACTAACTTTTGATTTGACTTGAAAAGAGTTGACTGATTTTGAAATTGATTAACTTTGAAAATTTTGACTAAACTTGAAATTTCAAAAAAAATCAAACTAAAAATGATAAATGTACATTTTTTATTATCATTTTTTATATTTTTATTTTTTAAACAAAAATAATATAAATGGTTTGACACACTGGGGAATCTAATTACATTAAAACCCAATACAATGTTGTTAGATAGGTATCACAACAAAATACTGAACATTTAACCGTGGATAACTCTGAACAAGGTCCTTTCATTAGCTTGCCAGCCGAGACAGCGTAAGATGTTGATTTCACGTATAGGTATGATGGTATTGAGTCATGACACTCTAACTTGCGAGAGTCATGAATTGAGGCCTCATTTGCTCCCAAAGTATTCATGCAAATAACAAGAAAAAGAATTAGAGAGAGATGATATGATTAATGGATAATAGAGAAACCATGGCATAAATACGAAATGCAAACAACCAAGGTCATGCTAGCCTTATATGAAAGAGACTTAAAAGCTGGTATCTATATAAAGAGAGAAGAGCTGAAATTAAAAGGAACATGATATTTGAAACAAACATGCTATGAATCAAGATTTTCACAGATTATGCTGGATTACTGCATATCATTAGTTAGAAGCATTTGCTGGAAGCTAAAGCTTTGTCTTTGAAATCAAAATAGTGCTCAAAATGGAAACAAGAATAGAAAATATACAACAAAGCAACAACCAGTCACGTAACAGGTGGCGTCTAACGATAGACAAAGAACTCAATGAGGTTTAGGATGTTATAGGTGTATCTGCATATGACGATTCAAATACAGCATAGCCAGATAAAAAATTACGAATAAGATCTAAATAGTAACAAGAAGAACCAATGCAAACTCCTACTAAACACAACAATAGATAGAGGAATTAACCAACAACAGAATCTGAATGCCACAGACAAAGCTGTAACACGCCATTAAACTTATCAAATCTCATTAGCGATAAAAACTAACACTAAATCTTTTTCATGTTCATACTTGCAACGACATTATATGAATAAGCCAGACCAAACCAGAACACCAAGGAAAAATCACTTATTTAGAACAAACAATTCTCAACAGTGACAACGTCATAACGAACTGAGAAATGACAACCTGATATCAACATAAAGCAAACATGATCAACTCTAGAAACAACTGAGCAAAAGATAATATGACTATGTTGAAACCAGGATATTCCCAAGTTACTAGTCTAGAAAAATGAAGGGAAGCAAATATAAATTAAACCTGCCAATCAGATCAACAGAACAAGCATATAAATAGGTTGTATGGTCCTTTAGACGCCAGCTTTGACTCTTAGCAAGTTAACAGTGAACAGAACGAAATCACTTTAACCATACTACATTTGAAAACAACTAGAAATCAATAGGTAATGCAGGCCTTTGAGACTTGGACGAGATTAAGAATGATTTAACGACAGCTAACAACAACAGTCAACAACGAAACACAGCATCTACTCACTATAACAGGGGAATTCCAGTCAAGACGAACGAAGACACAAACATGACAACTTCGATATAGCTACGACATTCACATTCTAGACTAAGTATATGAAAACTCGAAATAAAAAATCAGAGTAGGATATTACCTTTGTCGGAGCAGTGATACTGGGACAACGAGCTCGACGAAGATGAATTCCCACTACCACGATGCAAGTTTCACATAATGACTTGACTCCGAAATCAAATGGGCTGGTTTCTACCTTGACACATGAGATTTTTAACTAAAGCTTTATGAAATTCACAGGTAGATGAGGATTGAAGTCGGCTCGGATTTCTACAATGATCAATCGAATACTAATAGCAAACAAAACAAATAGGGCTCAGATGTATTTTATGACAAGGCAAAAGAGAAGCCAGCCCCGCCATGGCTGCGAACATCGGTTGCAAGAGAGAGGTCTTGATCACCGGCCATCCGTGTTGCCACACCAAGATACAAGTTTGTCTCCCCTAGGCCTGAATTGATTAGCCCAGATATAGATACATCATCATCATCGCCCAAAATTGATCCCGCTAGGTATTTTCTGAACCCCCAAATCGACAGAAAAATGTTTTTTGGGTTTCCAAAATGATGTAGCCTCTAATGATTGAAGTTCGCCGAGGTTTTTCAAGGATTATCCATGGACTTTTTTTGCTAAAGTTTTCTAGGATTCGACGGCTTGCGATTTTGTAAAGTTTTTCAGGTAACTGTCACTGCTCAAAACGAAGACGAAGGAGAGATTTTATAGGGATGATTTCAGGTTTGAATTCAAGATTTGAAGAGATGACCGTTGGGGATTTTGGGGGAAGCATCTGGTTGGGTTGAAGACGAAGGAGAAATCGGGAAAAGGGAAATCAAGTTCTGGGGAAGGGAATGGTGGTATGGGGAAGGGGATTGTGCTGGGGAAATGGTGAAGACGAAGGGGTACGGGAATGGGGTTGGGAACGGGGGAAAGGATTTGGGGAAAGGGGAATGGGGAAATGGAGAATCTGACCATTGGGTCTTGCTAGGGTTTTCTGGTTTTGAAGGGGGGAATGAATGAAGCAGAAGGAGAAAGGGAATGGGAAATAAGGGATTGGGGGCGCGTGGCCCCCACACGCTGACTTTAATTTCTTCTTCTTTTTTTTTTTGAAAATAATGGTTTAAAAATTGTTAAAATAAAAAATAGAATTCGATGATTAATTTGACACCACGGAGGGTAAAAATTGGGTGTCAACAGCTGTCCCTTTCTTTGGGTGCGATCGATGAAAGAGATCGTGGACAAAGAAA
>JAOTQR010105584.1:0-27508 GCA_025774065.1 Solanum ossicruentum | reverse complement strand
TGGTATGTTTCTCGTTTATCTTCATACTCATGGTCTTTCGAGGTTGCTTTGCTAGCTTCCGCATAAACACTTGATTTATATCGATCCTAACACTTATTTTACAATACTAGAGACTTTTTTTTGGTTGGTTTCAGTTGTATTAGAAATCGGAGGTCAAGTCTTGAGCGGACTTAGTTATGTCTTTTGAATCAGCGAAGCTTATGCTGCCTTAATAGGAATTTCATGGTGTTGTGACAAAAATATCAAAGAATATTGAAATTGAATTAGACTCAATGATCATTATCAACATTATCAAAGGGGAGACCAGACCTTCTTGGAGGCTGCAGAATATGGTCAAAGATATTCAACACAAAATGCATCAGAAGAATGTCATGATTAGACATTGCTATAGAAAAAGTAATGGAGTCGCAAATGCTCTTGCGAAACATGCCCCCATCCTTCAAGAAGATAAAATCTTCCTACATAAAGAAAAGCTTCCTAAGGAGGTTATTGGGCCCCTTGGAATAGATAAGATGCAGCTTTCGTCCTTTCAAAGACGACCAAAGAAACACTCTTTTTGGTGCTACGAGCACTCATGATTCCTCCTGTTTTTGTAGGTGCCAGTATGTCTAGGGAATACCTATTTATACATGGATTACTTTTAGGTTATTTATGTCTTATAGTACTTCAATGTGCTAGAACTCTTAGTCTTAAACAAGTTCTCTTAGGAGTATTAACTCTAGTCTGTTCTCTCCTTTTGTGTCTGGAGGTTAGGTTGCCATGTACTGCTATGACTTTGTAATTTTTTCTAATCTTATCTACATGGTTAAATTGAAAAAAAAGAGCTGAGCAGACGAATCTTAATTATTTCCTACCTAGCTTAGACCTATCAGGCTAAACAGAAAATGAAGCCTATCAACTAATGAAGAGAAGAAGGAGATGTCTCTTGTTCTAATAAATGAATGAGGTTGATTGACACTTTGTTCATGAGAAGATCCAAAAGAACATGACTTCTACTTGCGATATGAAGACGAGAACAATTGAATAATATATTCATGAAGGCCTTAAATGAACTCTAGTGGAATATATCTTTATGACAAATTGGACATGACTAATAATACTATGCTTCAATATGAGCAGGAGCTATTAATCATCTGTTAAAAAAGAAAAAAAAACTTTTGTCTACAAGAGTAAATCTTTAGTATGTATAATCCTATCATATTATATTAAAAGTCGGAAGCATCTAAGTTCAAAGTTGATTTACCAAAATATCCTTTGAAAATTAAACTATTATTTATTTGACTAATTAAAAATAATTTCATCACTTTGCACGGTTTCAATTGAATGTGGAGAATTGAAAAGTTGATTCATTATACACCATATTTACTTCACGAATAAAGAGCTAACCGTTATAATAACATTAATTCATTTTCAGTTATCACAAAGATTGAAAGAAATATTAATTTCTTTAATTAATTACATTATCAGTATTCCACATGTAACTGATAAAATGGAAGGTAGAAAGATCCACCGTAAGAATAATATAAAGAAGGAACACATCACACCGCTGGCACAACAGAAGTCTTGATTTCTTCATATTTGGTCTGCTTACTCTTGCAAACAGATAGTACCTCGAGCACTGCACATAATATAGCGTTGAACTTCTTGTTTTCACCATGATTTTGAACAAGTTTGTTAAATTTCAAATGGAAATAGTTTCTTTTTAGAATACTTAGAGCAGTTGCAGCATTAGTAACTACAGTAATTGGACTTGTTAACCAATGAAAATATGAGCTCGATACTCGACTGGCCTAAGCGCTTCAACATCATAAATGGAATTGCTCGAGGACTTTCATATCTCCATCAAGATTCTCGGCTAAGAATCATCTATTTTACATTATGATAACCATGTTGAAATTAGTACTATTTAACTCCAATCAAATGTAGAATCCTCTTGAAGCTTTGATTTTCTTTTTTCTTTACAAAATTTATATTTTTATATTGTTCATATATATTCATGTCATTTTGGTTTAGTATTACATTTGATAACATTAATGTTAATTACTTTTATTATCTTAATCATGTCAAAAGTATTTCTTAGTTTTTTTTCTTAGTTTCTATTTTCTCCCCCGGGAATGTTGTTGTTGTTAGTATTTCTTAGCTTTCTATAATATTGAACACTTTTGGTAAAGATAATTTATTCAAATACCTAGTTTGACTTTTTCTTTGTGTATTTTTGATTCATGGACGGTAAGTAGATATTGTTTGAAATGGCTTAGTGTGAGTTTTATTTATTGAATTTTTATTTAATTTATATTTGTAGATATATGAGTCTACACTCCATATTTCTTTACATGTATCTTCCTGCTTCTTTTTAATGATATAAACAAAAAATAAAGTACCTCATAGATTAAAGTTTGTGAGTTAATTTCAAAATCACGAACATTAAGAAAAGTAACTTGAAAGTAGTAAGTTATGTTATATAATATTGACATGAGACACAATTTAGTAGTATAGTTTGATGGTATTTCAAATCTGTTTGATCCTTTGAGAATTTTATGTATATGATGTTTATAAATAGTTAACATCATATATAACGTGCAATACACGTTTCCAAGAACTAGTAAATTAGAATAAAATGGAGAAATCAGTATCCATTTACATGCTTATAAGCTCAATTACAAAGATTTAAGCATACAATAGAACTATGAAATTGAGGGAATTTTAATATTCCAGCTCTTCATCCTCTCTTCATCAATTGTCACTATGCTCTCCTAATAAACAAAAACTCCACAACTGCCACCATATTCTGCATCTTCTCTCAAGCTCGAAAGTTGAAATCCAAGATGCCTCGTCTTTTAGTCCGAACATTATAAGAGACCAATTGAGAAGTCCTAGTTCCCAAATTGAGAGAGCTATCATAATAAGACTTAATCAATGGGAAGCATTGAAAGGTAACAAGTTTCTCCAGATCTCTGGTTGGATCATTACCCATATATCATATTCAAACATACTATTTGGGTGACGGCGATGGAATCATCAATCAACATGAAATCAACACAAAAGTATTAACTTAGTGACGATCTGGCCCTTCAACCTCTTCAAACATCTCACTCCCAAAGTCGAATAAAAGAATGGTGTAATTACTACTGCGGCCACCAGTTTGCAACCAGTAATAAGATCCATTCAAATAAGCAGTACCAAATGTGTGGTTCACGTATATAAATATGGGTATTTTAGGTTTGAAAGTTCTACATGAGTCTCTAGAACAGGAATAGATCGCTGCATAATATTCACTCAAATGATTATAATGAAAGTAAACAACTTTATAGTCATTAGTCAAGCGGTCCAATTCGAACCCGAACACAGGTGCATCATAGATTGTGGCTGTAGAGATAGGGAGATGGAGGGGTCTCGCTTCCCTAGTAGCAGGATTCCACAATGAACATGAGACCTCACGATCAATTGCTCCAACCATTAAAAAACAAGCCGTCCATAGGACCTAAAAAGTGGTTCATACCTACGAAATTTTGTAGATTTTCTCGGGAAATCAACGTTATGGAACATGAATCATCATGAATGTCACTATTATGATAAATCAAGAGCTGCGGAGGGCTATGGTTCTTCAAGTGTTGTTGGATGAATTCAGGTTTTTGATAAGAGTGTACCAGTTCTCGCAGACACATTTTGAATCGCAATAACGACTTGACAGAACACCTCAGCAGAATCACCTAAACTACATCCGAATGGAAATTAGCCACACAATAATCCATAATAGTTGCTGAAAAGAAATGATGAGCGATTCAATCAACAATTTGCTTCCTTAAATAGACAAGAAAGAAACTGTCATCATAATTCATTTTACCATATTAATATTTATTCTACTTTTAAGTCATGCATATTGATGTGCTGTTAGAATACAACAGTTTTAATGCTTAAAACATAAGATTTTGTGTGTTCTCAATGCAATATTTTTGGGCTTTATTTTTTTTTGTTTAGATTTGTAAGAAGATAGGTTGGTCATGATTTGGGGCAAAATTTGACAAGATTGCTTGTTTTTGATGATTTACGAGAACGGATCGTTGAACATTCTATGAGTCCTAGAGGCAATTTCATGACAAATTCAAGTTAAGGATGAAATTTAAAGATCAGCATATCCAGACAAGCATATGAGTCATAGAGCATTCTACGAGTCGTATTAACGGGTTTCGTGAAGATTTCCAGTAAGGGACAATTAGATAAAGTTGAAGCCTACGAACATGGAGTACGATTCATGGATTAGATTACGAGTCATAAAGTGAAGTCGTTGCGGAAAAGTTCAAGATCCCAGGAGCTAATTAAGAGACCCGACTTGAGTCGTAGAAGACACTATGAGTCATAGAGACCTTTGCTGGAGTTCGCCGACCAATTTTTCTATTTTATTTAGGACTTAATTGTAATTACTATAAATAGTACTTTTAGGTTATTATACATGGGAGGACATCATTATTGAGTACTTTTAGGGTTTGTATTTGGAGAACCCAATACTCGATAGAGCAGATGTTGAGAAAACACTTGTAGGTAAATTTGATCTTGAATCTTGTGATTCTCATACTTCTTGGATTTGGTTGATCTTAATTCAATTGGGTAAGTTTTTGGTTATATTTTCTCAATTCATAATTCCTTCATCTACCATACATGAGTACCTAAATCCACAACTACGATTGTGGGAACCATGAAGAACTAACTAAGTAAACAAGGGTATTTACAATTGTTGGAATGGATATATACATATATTAATCAATTATCTTTGTTTTGCATGTTTTCTACTGTGGCCAACATTATAACCCGCCTAGTGTTACTTATTGGACTAAGGTAGTAATGGATAGGAAAAGAAATTGATTAACAGGATTCGATGATGTGTTCTCATCTTATCAACTGAACTGGGCCAAATGGAGGTTGTTCTAGGACTTATAGGTAATGTTTAGTATTGCATACTATAGAGATAGTCCATGTCGCATAGTGAAAATCACCTCTCACCTTTGGCCAAAAGGCTTGGTGAACTTAAATTACCATCCTGCATGCTATACACTAGATATGAATTGAGTTATCTGGTGATACTAAGTTTGGGAATCATGGAGAACTATGAAAGTTTGGGAATCATGGAGAACTATGATACCCTAGTTGCTCTTTATTATTTATTGTCTCTTGTGATAGTTGGTTTAGTTTACTTTCTTATTGATTATTACAAAAGCCCCTCTTTGGAGAATTGAATCGATTAACTACTTGAATTTCTTATTGTTGAATTTATCTTGAATCTAGTATTCCCTGTGGGTTTTATATCTTGACAACAACCGCTTTATCCACTAAGATTCAACTTCTTCGACCTTGGGAAATATCTTTCTAAGAACACCCTCTGCAACTCAGCCCAACTCGTGATGGTACTTGGAGGTAGCTCAGACAACCATACAGCTGCATTACCAATCAGTGACATCGAAAACACAATCCGAAAATATCAACAGAAATATATTTTGTGTCCCCATGACACTTTTGCACCAAAGATGACATTTTGGATATGACGGTGGGGATCCTCTGACGGCAGCCCTATGAATAGGCCACAGTTTTGGAGTATCTGGAGCAATCCACTTGATACCATGAACTAAGCATCTACCGGCAGAGGGGACAGTACTATAGAATAGGTAACAACTATCTCCATAAGGTTCAATCGGTACTGATTCCAGCTGTCAGCATTTGAATTGAAATCTCTAAGTTATGGTCAGTTAACCCTTGGTGGTGGATTCTCCTCTCTTCTTAAGTCTTCCTCATTCACATGCATATCCTCCTCAACCTCAATGTCCTCATTCACTTGAGCCATCCTTCTTGGTAGTCGATGGATCTCCGAACTTAGTGGAGAAAAGGGATTTCCTTGGCTCCCTGGCATACAACCTAGTACACCCTGCAAAAGAAATCAAACAACAAAAACTAAAACAAAAGTAAAGTACAAGAGACTCTAGAAATTTACACTAGAATTAACTAATAGTGAAATGAAATAAAAAACTAGCCATATTCCTCGGCAACGACGCCATAATTTTTGATATGATGGTCTCCAATAAAAAAGTAGTCATTATCAGTAATCAACCTAACCAAGATTAGGATTGAATCCACAAGGAATACAGGGCTTGACTACAAGATTTCACTACTAATCATTTCCAGTATCTAGGAGTATAGTCTCTGAATGGGGGGGGGGGTTTGCGATTCAAAAACAACATAAAATAAACACTAATTAAAATGCAGGAAAACACTCAATTTTGGGGACAACTTGGGATTTGTGTTCCCCATATATTGTTGACTAAATTATCCTCAATAACATAACTATGATTAGAGAATCGCATGCAGGACGTTAACTTAGGTTCTTGAAGCAGTCTTATGAAGGTGAAGGTCGAATTTCACCATATTGCTTGGTCGGCTATCATGGCATGCCAACTAATCGTTATCTATTGTCCCAGTCAACCTCCCCTTAGTCAGGTTTGGTCGATTAGACGGGAAGACATCAACTGAATCCTGTCATCTACTTCCCTTTTCCTATTCGTCACAACCTTGGTCGGGATCGTAATAGTAAGCTGGGTTTGGTGTTGGTCCCAAACAACATCAATCATGAAGGGAAATAGACAATACATGCAAAGACCCAATCATAGACATGCATAAAACCTAGGTCATCTCAAGTCAACTACCCATAGTTCCCACAACCCTAAGTTGTGGTGGTTAGTAACTCATGCCTAAGATAAATCACACAAATATGCAAATAATAAACATAGTTGAGAGTTTCACCAACAACAATGAAGGAAATAGGCACCACAAGCTACAAACCCACAAGCTTGATTGATCAACAATGAGTACAAGACAAGCTTTCCAATTCCCCAAAATGGGTTTCCTAAAACAGAGCAATAATCTACTCTAAGAACCTAAGAAAAGCTTCAAAATGTAATGGAGAATTGTCTATTGTTCAAATTCCCCTCAGAAACCTAACTTAAACTATTTATAGTATTTACAAAACAACCCTAGGAGCTATGCAGAAAAGACTGCTGACATTTGATAAATGTCGCAGTTACGACTTGTAGGTTGGCCTATGAGTCATAGTAGGGGTCTCATATCAGGTTCTTGGCATCTTGGACGAAACTGGTATGACCCATAGGTATGAGTCATTACTTGAGCTATGACTCGTATATTGGTCTCGTAGTCTTGGTTTTCAGTTTTTGGTCTAATAGTTTAGCCCTCTGATTCTTACTATGAGTTCACCTATATGAGTCGTAGTATGTATTACGACTTGTAGGCTGGACTTGTAGGGATGACCTTCACTTGGCAGATTTCTGATTATTGGTCTCTAATTCCTGCTACGACACCATCCTATGACTCGTAGCTTGAGCTATGACTTGTAGATTGGCTCGTAAGGCCTGTACTTCACCAAAATCTGCAACTTTTTTTCAAAATCATCTCAACCTAACGTTTCTGCAAGATTAACATAAAAACACATCAAAACACTAAAAAGTCACTTTAAGAACTCACAGAATCTCTTGTTTCAGGTGCCAAATGTGTTGTATTTTGATAGCACATTAAGCTGTTGTATGGATGAGTGGAGAAATCGATTGATAATGATGTGGTGTTCGTCAAGGCCCTTTGGAAGGGTCATTTATTCGTATGTGTCTCTCAGGAAGCCGTGTGGGCATAGAGAAGCAATATCCATATCTCTTTCATTATATTCAATCTTATGATGACATGTCAAGTCCTTCCTATGATTCCAAGTCTTATGTTTTACTCCCCGTGTTATTCATATGCATTCATGTTTATGTAAACAAGTTGATGATGATGTTACCCTTATGTTGATATTTTTGAAATGGTGTTTTAAATGTAATATTCCATTCTTGTTGGGGCTTCTTTGTTCATGATCACTCTTCGCATGTACTTTTGTTTCACATTCGGGGACGAATGTTCACAAGGGGAAGATATTGAAATGACCCCAAAAATATTTCTGAAAATGTGCCTCGGAAGTGCCCAGAATCATAATTTTTATATATCTAAAAATCCATTAGTTATTTCAAAAGTTCGACTTCATATTCTTGTTCGGAGGGCAAAATTCAGTAGGAAATGGGTCTACCCCAAATTTTAGAGCAACCGTATTAAAATTCGAAAATAGCAAAAATGTGATTTAGAAGGGTCAACTTGGAAGAAGTATATCTTTTGGCATAAAAAGAACTGGGTAGTGCTCAACCTACCAAATTGAATCTCTTTGATTTAGCTTTCTAACGCACTTGTTTTCATCTCATTAGGAGTTCGGTTGAAGAATTTATGCCTATTTTCGTGGAACTCAATTGTGTAAAGATGCAAATTCCAGTGAGTAATCTGTGTTGCTTCTGCAATGTGGGCCAGTGTTATTTTGGTCTTGTTTTTTTCTTTTGACTTTGGTCCAAGAATTTCAAGTCTTGGGCCTAAGGGTTCCCATACTTGAAAATACCTATACTTAGCCTTATTTCACTGTCATATCATCATAAACATTTCCCAATACTCACTCAAACATGTAGACTCATATTCCATCCTGAATTCAAGTCCCCAAACTCAAGATCAATCTTAAGGATTTCTTCAAGGATTTCATTCAAGCTTCAAGTTTCCATCTCCAATCACTTTGAAGGATCTCCAAAGCAAAGTATATGGTGCTGAACCATTGGGTCCTTCCACCCGTGGTGCCTAAGCCTCCTTTTTACTTAAATTGCATGATTTTAATGTTGATTTATTTATGGGTCTTGATTATTATAAATTTCAGTGTACAATGATTTGGGGTTTATGAAAGTTTGATTGTTTTAGCATGTTTTGAGCCATAAATCTTGGATCTTATGTAAGATTTGAGGAGGGGTTTTGATATATATTGCTTGAGGGTGTTGCAAGGTGTTGACTGATGGTTTTACAATTGATTTTTGTGCATAATTTCACTCTTAAATTGCATGATTTTACACTAGCACTACACACACTCCAAATGTTTGATAAAATGCTTTTTTAAGGATTTTTTAAGTTTTGATGATATATTGGTTGAGTTATGATTCAAGTGACCCTTTGATGTTTATGAGCTTTCTAAAGATGTGCTTTAAGTCATGAAAATGTTGATGATGTTGTAGGGCCGGATTAAGCCCCTTTTCTAAGATTATAATCTTGTGAGCCTTTGATGTTTGATGATAATGAAAGGATAATGTTGATGGTTATCTATTCTTATGATTGAAGTTAAGCTCAGCATATGAGGTCAATGATGTTAAGAGCTACTTGTGACATGTCTCTATGTTTATTGCAAGTTATTGAAGTATGATTATCTTATACATATTCCGTGGGATTTGACTTAGCACCGAGTAGACTAGAGGTGAGTCCCCAAGTCCTAGAACTATGTGCCACCAAAGGTAAAGGGATTAGAGGTGAGTCCCTAAATCTCTAAGAGACGAGTACCCTAAATATAAGGGCTTGAGGCGAGTATCCGAGTCCGGATTTATGGAGAGTTCCCAAGTCCAAGAACTAGAGGCGTGTACCTGGTTCACAAAAGGCTTAGTGGATCCACTTAGACATTAGGAGGTTTACCTTGGCAAGTAACTTCCCCCTTTCTTCCAGTGTAGGGGTAATATTGGGATTACGAGTTATAGCTTGCTTGGTCTTTTGTTATGTCGGTTGAGCTCTCTTCCCATACTTATCTATTATGATCTGTATGAGTTGAATGAATTGTAAGCATGTTTTACTTCACCCATCATGCATACATGTCATATTGATATTACACTATTCATTGCTTATTGTTATTATGCATGATTATTATGATGCCTATCTCTTGTTGCATTGCATCTTATATACTTAGTACATTCAAACGTTCTAACGCATACTGTATTCCTACATGTTGCTACCACGTTGGAACCGAAGTTCTTATTGGCTCTTATCGTGGCTAGATGGATTATTCAAGTTAGCTTTTGGTGAGTCCTCCATTCTAGGGAAAATGACTATTCTCTTATATTATGTACTATGACTATCTTTCATTTATTGTATACTTATGACCATGAGGGTGAATCTGGTTGCTTTGTCTTGGCCCCTGCTAAGTATCTATTTTTAGATGTATTATTGGAGAAGTTATGTCTTATGTTTGAGCTTTGACTCATCTGTGCTATTTAAGTATTAAACTCTCTCTCTCCCCCATAGTTCCAATTCCCCCCGTTCATGTTTCTTATGTTTTTTTATATTACTTCCGTGACCAAGGATGTGTAATGATATGCTATAAGGCTTGTTTGAGGTTCCTTCAAGTTTCCTATTTGCGTGTCGCGTCTTGTCCCTATGCTTGGGTCATGAAAAGATGAAAACTGAAGGGATTAGGACTATAGCTTGTAGGTCACCTTCTAGGGACTTTTTAGAGGAAGCTGGTTAAGTGAGGAACCTGACCTCTGCAACTGTCTCCAGGAAATTCCTGAAGGGTCAATATCAGCTATACTTTGAGTTTGTGAACAAAGTACTCCTTCCCCCATGCTGAGACGAGAATAGTTTCTACCATGGTTTACTTGTACTTCATGGAGAAATTTATCACCTTGGTCAAAGTTAATCTACTAACGATTATGATGGCTACCTACTAAATTGGGTTTTTGAGTATTATGGAATTGAACTGGGTAGGGCTGTCATGGGGACCATGAAGCAGTCCTTTTCTTTTAACACTCTATCTGAGTGTGAGATTGGCGAGCAAAAGGCCGGAACCAAAAAATCTCCTATGTCTGAGCTAGTTGAAGAGAATGAGGCCTTAAAAGCTCAAGCGAAGGATCTCACTTTGCACTGGCAACAAAGGATACTGAATTGGTTATGATGCACACTGAAGTGGTCAAGGGACCTAGAGGAGGAACTGATACTACTAAGTTGACCGAGCTGAGGGAATTGAATGCCCAGTTGACCAAAGAGGTGAAGATCCTCACCTAGCAGCTTTTGGAAGCTCATAGAGATCACAGTGTGAGCATGGCCAAGTTGATCGAGTCTTTTGCCATTAAATCCTCTCATTCCTAAGTTCCCGTACTCATTTTTATTCCCTTTGTTCTCTCTGAATCCTGTCTCTGTTTCCCCCTCTCTGTTGATTGCAGTTTTTTTTTTGTATTTTAAAAACATTGCTCTTGTTTAAATGACCTTGGCCCCGTCTAAAGCATTTAATGATTTTGTGCTACTGATTATGAATGGAATATGAAATGGCATGATTTTGGTTTCCTTTTTGAATTTCTAATATAATCTATGCTCGCTCTTACTATGTTATTACTCTAATTATTCTTTGTCGAGTACCTAGTATTTTCTAGTTGTGATCCTATCTCAGTTTACTATTTTCCTTTTAATGATGCCAAAAGGGGGAAGATGGATGCGATCATACATTCAGGGGGAATATTGGGGGGGCTATATTAAGGGGGAACAACATCACATTGTGGCCATAGTTTGTCATCATCAAAAAGGGGAAAATTATTGAGCACATGCTTATTCTAAGGTTTTGATGATAACAAACTAAGTCAAGGACCAGGTAGATAATCAGGCTATTTGTGCTGAAGCAAGTTATGGAAAATAGCTTGTAAAGCTGCTATGGTTGGTAAAAAGTCTTTTAGACTTGTTCTGAAGGACCAGTAGTCCATAAGACATATCCACAGTAGTATAAAAGATAGAAGTCCAAGGTTTCAACATAAGTTTTTCAAGAACATTTTTCATTGGGGCTATTCTCGAGTTGAAAAGCTTCTCCTTGGCTTCTTGTGCAAGAATATATAGCAAACCCAAACGTAGGACCTGATAGACTAGGTCTATAGTTTTTTTGTTTGTGTGTGTTGTATTGTGTTTCAAAGTATAAGATCACTCCTAAACTATAAAGGTAAGTTATCAGTCTCCATGTTATTTGATTCAAGTGTGGAGTACACCTTGTAGATAGTGTTGTAGTCTAAAGGTTAGGTTGTGTTTTTAGTCAAAATACTTAGTGGTGTAGGCTGGATTAAAACAGGCTTTGTGGGTATTCATTTCTTGTGCTAGTTGTGCAAGCTATTGGTGTGAAAAGGGAAAGTAGAGAAATAGCATGTGAGTTATATTTCTTTACTTTGCTCTTTAGTGGATTTGATTGGTAAATCCTGTGGTGATAGGCCGTGAGTTTTTTGAAAAAAAATTGGGCCAAGCCCGTTTTATTTTATTTATAAAAATTGATCCGTTGGCCAAAGCCCATAAAAAATGGCCCAACTCAGGAGCCGACTAAGGGAGTATATATAAGTACCTATAGGTTTCCTAACTAGGGCACCCCTAGATATCCTTTGCATATGCCTCTTCATTTTCCTTTTTCTCAGTTTCTCTTTCTCTACTTTTGGGTGAGAAACTACTTGCAAATCATAACGTTGAACCTGATTCTCATTTATCAAAGGCAATGTCGTTCCTATTTTTGCAATTTTTAACTCTTTTCCTTCATCTTTCTAACTACTCATGTGTGCAGGAGTTGTTCTCGTTGCGATGATGTTCACGTGAGGAGACAAAGACCCTTCGAAACTATACCATAATCAAAGAGTAATGTTTCTTACTTGATGCTTGGTACATATCTGGGTCTGCACTTTGAAGATCAAACCGGTCATACCTCTTCCTTTTTATGCTGGACTAAACTTTTTGAAAGCTGAATTGTATAGGAGTAGCACTAGTTTGACTTTTGTTTTTGCTGAACTTAAAATGTAAATGCTCTCTTATCTAAATCATGTCAATGTAGATGGTTGTTTTTTTGTTGTTACTCCTAGATTTAATTGCAATAGAGGGGACTTTGTATTTTTCTTTGTTAACTATTCCCCTGACTATGACTGGCGATTAGCTAAATGATGTAAACTTATGCTTCTGTTATGAATGTACTGCCAGATTAACAATAAAATCTGCTAATTGATTTGCTTCCCTGTACTTGTGAATGACTTCAATGTGTTTTACTTGTATGATTTTGAAGATTTCCTCAACCATATCAATGATATCCCATGCAACTTGCCAGTTCTTGTTGAGTATGTTCTTCACTGCTAATGAATCTGTTTCCACTTGAATATAATCCTATCCATGATCAACACAGTAGGATAGTGCCTCCTTGATTGCTCTTGCTTCTGCATGCATGTTAGTTAATATTCCAATAAAGTTGGATTCAACATAGATCAGATCACCAAGGTCATCCCTAAAACAAACACAATAAGAGCTTTTGCCAGGGTTCCCCTTACTGGTCCAATCTGTGTTGCATTATATCCAATCTTGTGTAGGTGGATCCCAACTAACAATCTTAACCAACATCTTAGGTCAATATCTCTGTAGAAGATCAAGACTATCCACCAAGTTGAATGGAACTTGTTTCCAATTAGGGAAACATGTTCTAATCAACCGTTGAGTTATGGTTTGACAATTTAAGATGATCCTCTGATTAGACATAGTTGTACCATGTCTATGTCCATTCCTTCTCTTCCAAAGTTCCCAAATTATGATAACTAGAATTGCAAACATGATCCTCTTGTCCCTTAGCTGCTCCACATACCTCCATTTTTTAAGAGTAGTAGAGATGTGTGAGTCTTCCATTTTGAAACCTGCACAAACAACAAACTGCTTGCATAGTTGTTGGGCTATTGGAGCTGTTAGAAAAAGATGGTTCATATCCTCCCCACATACTATGTCATAGCACCCATACTTATAAACAAGGGGAATTCCCATGCTTCTCAGTATGTCTTCTATTGGGACTCTTTTCCTCAAAACTCGCCACATGAAGAAGGAGATTTTTTGGGTAAGAGCCTTCACCCAAACTTTATCAGCCCAGTCTTTAGTGCTCCTCCTTCTTCTGAGAATGTCAAAGGTTGATTTGACAGTGAATTTACCTGAAACATTACCAATCCACAATGCCACATCATTCTAATCCGTAAACACAGGTTTGATGTCTTGGATGATGAATTCTACCATTTCTGAGGATACCTTACCCCTTATTGCCCCTTCTAACCAAGATGAGTTGGAAATAAATTCATTTACTTCCAGTTCCTCTTCAATAGCTTCTTTTCCTTATAAATAGTAGGGAGCCCTAGTTTTGGTCCAATTATCAAACCAAAAACTTGTGTTTCCACCACATGAAAGGTTCTATCTCCTCCGTTATCTCAATTATTCTCCTCCATGTGAATGAGGCTCCTTTACTGATGACAAAACTAGGATGCATCTTTTTCCTATACTTATTCCCCATATAAGTAGACCATAAAGATCCTATGGAGGTCTAAAGTTCCACCAAAGTTTAGTTGTTTAAGCTTTGTTGATGTCCAACAAAGACCTAAATCCCAATCCTCCTTCCTCGACAAGAAACAAAGATCATCCCCAAGCTGCCCAATGCCTCCTTTTTTTCATTTAAGGTGTTCACCCATAAGAATTTGGCAAACTCCCTATGTAAAGCCTTAATTTCACCCTTTGGAGGGCAGAGGGCAGATAGTAAATGAATAGGTGTAGACTGAAGAACATGTTTAATTAGGATCATTCTCCCCCCAAAGGTCAATAACATATTCTGCCATAAATGAATTCTCCTAGCAACCTTTTTGATAAACTCTTCATAATAACAACATTTACTTCATCCATAGAAAACAGGACATCCCAAATAGACAAAAGGAAAATCCCCTTACTTGATACTAGTTAGTTTCCTGAGCCTTATTGTATAAATCAATGGTGTTTTTTCACGAAGATAGAAAAAACTCTTGGGTTTATTTATCAATTGTCCAGAAACCTCTTTATACCTTCTTAAAACTTGCATCATCTAGATGATAGAATACCTGTCTCCTGAACAAAATAGAATAATGTCATCAGCATAGGAAAGGTGATTATTCTCCGGGCTTCATTTAGGAAGGCCATATCTTTTGAAGTTGCTATTCATGTGCAAATTATTCAAACCCCTGGATAGTACCTTAGAAGCTATTATAAATAAAGTAGGAAATAGTGGATCCCCTTGTTCCAGCCCCCTTTGGGATTTGAATAGTCCATGTGATTAACCATTGATAAGGACTGAATACCAATTATTAGAAATTAGTCTCTAGATCATTTCAATTATTTCCTCAAAGAAGCTAAACTTCCTCAACACCTTGGTTAAATAGATCCATGAGACTCTATCATAGGCCTTAGCCATATCCAACTTGACCACTACATTCACATGTTGATTTCTCTTTTAATATCCCTGATAATTTCTTTGGCTAGTAGGATATTTCTACCATGCTTCTACCTTTGACAAACCTAGATTGATTCTGGGATATAATCTTAGCCAAGTATGCAACCATCCTATCATGCACAACTCTAGAAATCACCTTATTTATGAAACTGCTAAGGCTAATTGGTCTCATGTTAAAGAATGTTTTAGGCACTTCCTTTTTGGGAATTAACACCAAGTTGGTATGTGAAATATACCTGGGAATTTCTTGTGTGGCCACACATGAAAGGTCTTACCAAATTGGTATGTGAAACATACCTAGGAATTTCTTGCCCACAAATGAAAGCTCTTACCACCATTGTCACATCCTTAGCCACTATTTCCCAGCATTCTTGGAAAAAGAGACTTGAAAAACCATCCAGACCTGGAGCACTATGTCCACTAAGCTCAAAGACTTCCCTTTTAACCTCTTCAATTTGTGGAGTGTTATTTTAAAGATTAGAATGAAGAGGTCATTGTTGTTCCTCCTTTGAGCAAGGAGTTTTTCAACTTAAAAATCAATGTGTCTTTATCTTCAGTTATTGTTTCTCTTTACAGTTTTAGTTGTTATACATTAAGGGACCTGATAAGCTATCAGGCTAGGAGCATGCTAACTAAATAGCAACTTGTTTATCTTTCGCTAGTGCCCATCCTATGCATATCCCAACATGTCTAGTGCATTTTGAAACTGTGAACAACATACTATCATGGTCTGCTTAAATTGAGATATACAATGTCTAGAATGAGATAAACAAAGGCTTCATGAGAACCAAGCATCCATGACATATAGTATGCCACAAGTTTGAAATCACATTTGCAGTACATTTTAAGATAACATTTCTCGTGTCCTGACATAATCACTTCTGTCATGCAAAGCAAACTCTTTGTAAATCATCACAAATTTATTAGGTGATCTATGGTTGTATACCAATTTCTTAGCAAGTCAGTGACGAATATTTGGAGATATAGTTCTCTGAACAATCCCGGCATTTTCTTCTCGTCGCTAGTAACAAATTCCTTGAAAACCACCGAATTCTTCAGTAGAATTATGAAATTTGAATAGTATATTCAGAAAAAGCTTTCAAACATGGCTTAACAGGTTTGACATTCTAAAGTTATTTTCTGTTTTGGCTAAATGGCTCTTGAGGGAAAATACAAATCATCACCCTGGAATAGAAAATAGAATAAGGACCAAAACATAATGGAAATTATTATGCAGAAGACAATAATATGATTTCACAGCATGTATGATATAAAAAATTTTCAAAAGACAAACTTGAACAGTTCTAAGAAAATAAGTGTGATATCTAATCCATATCCGAAAAACTCAAACAACTAAAGCAGAAAAAAGAGAATAATTCAAGATAAATTACGACCCGAACACACTCAGAAGGTGCATGTACATTAATCTTTTCACAATGAATTATCTGTGTGTTCACGGAAAAAAATTCAAAAATGGTGAAGGAGTAGGCCAGAATTGGTAAAACAGGACGATTGAATAAGTTGGTATGAAAGTGTATACCTATTTGTTGGCAGAGAGTTGGTGTTCGATGGGAGGCACATCTGTGGCAATTTGGCTGAGAGTTGGTGTTTGAGCAAGGAGTTGTGTATGCAAGGCGAAGGAGGTGGTGATGCTTGTGAAGGAGAAAGTGGCGACTAATTGCGAGGAGTGAGCATCGTAGGGTTAACAACAACAACAACAACATACTTAGTAAAATACCAGAAGTGGGGTCTGGGGAGGATAGAATGTATGCAGACCTTACCACTACCATAGAAGTAGAGAGGTTGTTTCCTGGGAACCCTAATCTAAAATTCCGTAAGCAAGAAAGAACTAGATATGACAAAAGGAAGGGAAGGGAATAGAAAAGAGCGACTAATAATGACAGTATGTAAATAAGATAAACTAACACAAAATACGGTAGATAATGTGAATACATGACAAAAAACACCTTACCCTATCATTAGCCTGTCACCGTAATTCGCAACCTCCACTTTTTTCTATCTAAGGTCATGTCCTCAGTAAGATCAAGTTCTGTCATATTCTGTCTAATTACCTCCCCCCAGTACTTCTTCAGTCTACCTCTACCCCTCCGCGTATCTCCTAAAACCAGCTTCTCGCACCTCCTAACAGGATCATCGGTACTCCTTCTCTGTACATGTCCAAACCATTGTAGTCTCGCTTCCCTCATCTTTTCGTCCACCAGGGCCACCTCTAGCTTTTCTCGGATGGTCTCATTCCTAACCTTATCACTCCTGGTGTGACCACACATCTATCTCAGTATCCTCATATCTGTAACATGCATCTTCTGAACATGTGCCTTCTTAATTGGCCAACACTCCACTCCATACAACAACGATGGTCTAACCACCATTCTGTAAAACTTACCTTTGAGTTTAGGTGGTATCTTCGTGTCACACAATACACCATAGGCATGTCTCCATTTAGTCCATGCAACCCAATATGGTGTGTGACATCATCATCGATATCACCACTACTCTGGATGATGGACCCTAAACACTTAAAGTTTTCTCTCTTAGGGATAGGTTGAGTTGCAAGCCTCACATCAGAGTTTGCCTCATCCCTTTCAACACTCAATTTGCACTCCAAGTATTCAGTTTTAGTCCTGCTCAATTTGAATCCTTTGGACTCCAAGGTGTGTCTTCAGGCCTCCAACCTATCATTAACTTTAGTTCGAGTCTCATCAATCAGTACTATGTCATCTTCAAAAAATCATAGACCATGGTAATTCCTCCTAGATAGATCGCGTCAGCTCATTCATCACCACGACAAAAAGGAAAGGGCTCAGCACAGATCCTTGGTGGAGTCCCATCTCAGCAGGAAAATACTCTAAGTCTCTTCCCACCGTTCTTACCCGAGTTTTGGCTCCATCGTACATGTCCTTAATCGCCCTTATATAAGCCACAGGGACACCTTTCACCTCTAGACACCTCCATAAGACATCCCTTGAGACTTTGTCGTATGCCTTCTTGAGATCAATGAACACCAGATGAAGATCCTTCCTTCTTTCCCTATATTTCTCTACTAACCTCTGAACAAGATGAATTTCTTCAGTAGTCGACTGCCCTGGCATAAATCCAAACTAGTTCTCCGAGATAGATAGCACTCTTCACACCCTTATCTCCACTACTCTCTCCCTGGCCTTCATAGTGTGGCTTAACATCTTAATACCCCTGTAATTGCTACAGCTTTGAATATCTCCTTTGTTCTTGTTCAATGGAACCATTGTACTCCTCCTCCATTCATCAGGCATCTTGGCAGTATTCATAATAGCATTGAACAGTCTAGTCAACCACTCAATGCTATCCTTGACCATGTTCTTCCAGAAGTCTACCAGAATCACATCGGGCCCGATCGCCCTCCCCGTCTTCATCCTACTAATAGCCCGTCTTACCTCCTCAACTCTGAACCGCCTGCAATACCCACAATCACCATGGTTTTCGAAGTTTTCCAACTCACCCAGCTTAATATCCCTATCTCCTTTTTCATTTAAGAGTTTATGGAAGCAAGCTTGCTACCTTAATTTAATGGAAGTGTCACCCACTAACACCTCGCCCTCTTCATTCTTGATACACTTCACTTGGTCCAAGTCGCGATCTTTCCTTTCTTTTACTTTAGGGAGCCTATACAATCTCTTTTCCTCGCCTTTATCACTTAACTGTTCATAAAGGGCTCAAACATTGCTGACTTAGCAATTGTCACCGTCATTTTAGCTTCTGACTTGGCCGTCTTATAGATTACCTTAAGCTTTTGCTTTTCATCTTCATCCCTACACTCTAACCACTCCGTGTAAGCGACCTTCTTATCTTTCACTTTACCTTGGACTTCATCATTCCACCACCATTTGCCTTGACGTCCACCAAAGACCCCTCTCGAAACCCCTAGTACCTTGGTAGCTACCTTTCTTTTGTAACCAGTAGTCGTGTCCCACATACTGTTCACATTACCTTCACTACTCCATGCCTCTAAGTTTCTCAACTTTTCTTCCATCTCTCGGGAAAGGGCAGGAGTAAGGCCTCCCCATCTAATCCTAGGGTGGGCAAAAATAACCTTCTTCTTCTTTGCTCTCTTGATCTCCACATCCATCACTAGAAGCCTATGTTGAGTGAAAACATTCTCACTTGGACTAACCTTGCAATTCTTACATAAGCTTCTATAGCCCTTTTGGAGAAGTAGGTAGTTAATCTGAGTCTTTGCTACCGTACTACGGAAGGTAATCAAGTGGTTTTCCCTCTTTGGGAAGCACGAGTTAGCAATCACTAACTCAAAGGCTTTGGCAAAATCCAAGAGAGACGTCCCACTTCCATTCCTCTCCCCAAAACCAAAGCCTCCATGAACACCTTCAAACCCGCCAGTAGTTGCCCCGATATGCCCATTAAAGTCACCCCCAATGAAAAGTTTTTCAGTCTCCGGTATGCCTCACACAACCTCATCCAGATCCTCCCAAAAGATCCTTTTGACTTCCTCATCTAGGCCTACATAGGGCGCATAAGCACTGACTACATTCACCACATGTCTACCAACCACGAGTTTGATAGACATCATCCTATCATTAACCCTCCTAACCTCAACCACATACTCCCTCATATCCTCGTCTACTAAGATACCCACACCATTTCTATCCCTAGAACAACCCGAGTACCATAGCTTAAACCCATCCATATCCCGAGCCTTGGTGCCTACCCACCTGGTCTATTGGACATACGCTATATTAATATGTCTCCTCTTAAGACACTTCAATAGTTCTATGGATTTCCATATGAGGGATCCTATATTCCACGACCCTACCCAGAACTTGAATAACCCCGAGTCTCCCTTACCACCCCTACCCCTAACCCCTGACCCCGACCGATGACATGACCTTAATCCACCATGAGGTTCCAACGCCAGTAACTAAGAACTAACTATAGATGATAAAGAATTTAAAATCCTATAATTCCCAACAACAACAATAAACACAAAAATTCAAGCAAGAAACAATAGTCAGTAATTTGAATGGATCCTAAATCCTAAAATCTCAACAAAGCAATATACACAAGATATAAAGCAAGAATCAATAATCCATAACTAGAACAAATAAGAATCAACACTTAGCAACATAAATAGACAAGAATTATTACTTAGCAACTTGAACAGACAAGACTCAATAGTCAGTTGATATCAATAGGTAGTAGATACAATGAAAGAACCAGCAAGCAGGATAGCAGAAAATAGGAGAGAAACAAACAAAGAAGCTGCCTGGAACAAGAAATTGAACAAGAAAGGAAGGGGAAACTGACCGGAATAGGATTTAGACAAGAAAGAAAGGAGAAAAGGGAGGATATCATCTGAGTAATCTGATCGGAAAATCAATTGTTGAGCGTATTACTGGAATATGTTGTGTAATGAATGTTTAGTTTTGAACCCACGGAGGATCAACACCTTGGACCGTCGGACTATCACAAACTCTTGTGTCGTCATAGTAGATCGACAAGATGTCGACAAGATTTTGAATCATTGCGACAATTATGAATCTTGGATTTATCTGGTTTTGACGTTTGCTGGGTTTTCCGTTGATGGAGAAGAAATAGGAGTCGCCAGAGAGTCACGGAGATCTCGAACAGTAATCTGGAATTTGATTTCGTCGGAGAAGACTGGTCAAGTGTCAAAGAGAGGACGGGTTCGGCTGGAGAAGAGGAAAGACTTCGCCAGAGAAAGAGATCACCTAGAAAGCGGCCTATCGCTGGAGAAAGAGATCATCGAGAGGGCAGCCTATCGCCGGAGATCGACGTCCACCAACATAAATAGTGCAATTCCAGTTGAATAAGGTATATCATACAAAATTCAAATAGTTCATTCTCTAAAATCGAATTTATGATGGTTTCTTCGGCATATCCCGAAGATGCTCCAAAATCTTTTCTTTCTAGGGCATATCGGTTCGAGTCAGTGAAGAGGATTCATCTTTTCCACCTCCTTCCCCTTGCAAACCCAAAAAAAAGACGGTAGGTACAACCGGCGTCAGGACCATGTCTCCCGCGCTTGGGATGATTTTAGGCCATGAAGCGAGAGGGAGGGAAGGTGTCACGCATAAAGGAAGACGGGCTTTCCGGGAAGATCGGGTTTCGCAGTGGGGCGAGATTTGGCGAATGAGCGTCATAGGGTTAGCAGAATTAAAATTTGAGAAGAGGGTAAAATTTTAATTTAACATTTAAAAATTTTAAGTGGATTTTTTATTCTTTAAGTGAAGGGTATTTTCGTAATTTGACTTTAGGTTTGTAGAGTTGGTGTTTTTAAGGTAGTATAGATATAGATATAGATAGATAGAGATAAAAGAGAGAGTGTAGTTTACACACCATGAAGAGAGTAGAATAAAAGATAGAAATCTGTTTCTCAAACTAATAAGTGATAGTTTATGTATGATACTCATACTCTCAATAGTGTAGGTTTGAAACTCAAAAAAAGACGATAGATTAGGTGTGTTTTTGACACTTATCTCTCTTTTTTGCTTAGATGTTTTGTAGAGGCTATTGACATGACAAGGATTATTAAATGGGAGAAAAATTAATAAATTAGTAGATTATGTCAATTCTAAGAAAAACATGTCACTCAACTGTAGATAAATATCTAATTTAATAGATTATCTAAATTAGTAGATTCTCTTGATTCTAAGACAAAACAATCACTCAACTATAGATAATTATATAATAATCTTAGTTGTTCTTACTGTAATAAGATCATTAAAATTAGTTTACATCTCTTTAGAAGTCAACCTATTAATATTTGAACGATAGAGTGTGGTTTAGAATTTTATTTACCTCATACGATCTTTTTCTTTTTCTTTTTCTTTTTTCCAATTAACACTAAAATAATTAATGACTTAACCCTAACTCGTAACTTAAATTAATCATATTCTCTTGGAAGAAAATCAAGAGGGAAACTTTAACTTTTGGTGTAATCAAAACGTATGGATATGTTATTTGTTGATTGCATAAATGAAATCCTAGCAGGGAAGTCGTTTTTATGATGTTTAGTACATGTTTTTTGTAAAAAAAAACATTTTCTTTGACTAAAAAACCATGAAAATATTATACATTCCTCCATACCAAACACTCAGTATTACTCCCGCAATCAACAAGATTCAAGCATAACAAAAGCAAATTTACATCAAAAGAAACAAGTTGTATGTAGTGGACGAGCCATGACTTATATCAAGGGGTATCAAAACATAAAGTAATACGTATACCAAACAAATTAACAAAATAAAGTTTATTAGTGGAAGCAAAACATAATTATATTATCATTAAAAGTATATATTTTTTCAAAATTGATATATGAAAGTCAAATAGTCTACTTTAATTTAAGTCAATCATTTAAAACTTAGAGAAAAAAAAGCTTTTGTTATTAAAAAACAAATTAAAAAGATGCAAATAAAAAAAAGGAAAAAATACAACAGTTAAAAGGAAAAAAATGCAGCAGTTAATTAAGGAAAAAATGCTAATTAAAAAAAGGCAAAATGTTTTGCTGAAAAAAACACTTAAAATTAAATAGAACCAATTGGATTTGAACTCTAAGTCTCAAAGTAGGAATTCTACAACTCCTAAACCACTAAGCCACTTTCACCTAGTGTCAAGAGGTGTCAAATTTAATATATACATATATATATATATATATATATATATATGTATGTATGTATATATAAAATCAAATTTGACTTATTTACATAGTATAATTTTTTGACAAAGAGGTTCCACTTGACACCCCTCAGTATAGGGTAGATCTGCCCATGGTTGTATGAATGAAAATACAAAGCCCCAAATAATAAAAAAGGATGAGGAAAAGAATAAGTTTTTGAGCGAATCTTTAGTTGAAAACGAGGAAGGATGAGAATGGATCCTCAGTTTCTATACAAATAATTAGTGGAGATTAGTAGAAAAATACTCAAAAAAAAGTGATTAAAGAGAAAGATGAGAACAATGAGTAGGAAGGTGTGTGGCTGGAAACCAAATTATATAACCAAATTAAAAAATGATAAAAGGTGTGATGAAATATTTTGACTTTGACTAGAATATTGGACACGAACTTTTAAGTATTAAATGTTTATGCTTTAAGAAAGCATTTACATTATACTCTCAACGTTTCAAAAAGAATGATCTAATTTGACTTGCCATGAAGTTTAAAAAGAAGGCTTTTTAATTTTGTGATTCTAAATTAATGTTACGTCAAATGTACTAAAATATTTTTTAATGTTGTGGCCTTAAGCATGGTACGTGAAAAGCTGAAATTAAAATGGTGTTAAAAAAGAAAAGAAGTTTTTTTTTTTTTAAATAGACTAAAAAGGAAAGGAGGTCATGTTTTCTTAAACGAGGAGAGTACTGGATGTGTTTTTAGATAATAAAATTGATCTACTTACAAGTTTTGTATTATTATAGAATAAGACTATTATTCTACTAGCATATCAAACAAGGATTTCAAAGTGTCACGACCTAACTGCCATACACTACTAAAAACTGGAAAAAATTGATGGACAAAAAAGTGACAGACTAAAGGGCATAGTTTGCCGCTTTTTAAAATTTTTGTTTTTTCAATTTTTAATTAACAAAAGTGACGGACAATGTCTATAAGTCCATCGCTTTTTAATGGAATTTTACACTAATTTTTTCATTAATATTTACTTATTGAATTAAAAAAAGTAACACCGTCCATCACAATTATTTTTATTTATCTTTTAATTTTAAAAATCACTTTTTTAGCAGAATATTACGCTAATTTTTAATTAATATTTACTTAGTTAATAAAAAAGTAATGTCTTACGTCACAATTACTTCTATTTATTTAAAAAAGCGACAGAGTAGGATATGTCGTCCGTCACTTTTATAAAATATTTAAATTATTTTTTAAAATTATTTCTGATGTATAAATAAATACATTTAATTCTTTTTTAAAAGATAGTGAGGGACTGCGTCGCTCACTTCATCGCTTTTCGGTCGAAATCAGTCAACCAATTTAAATGAGGGGCGATGGACTGAGCGACCCAGTCCATTGCTCCTCCTTAAAATATCAACACCCCACCTATTTTTCTCCCTCATTTCCCCTTTCTCTCTCACTCTAAAACCCTCAGTTCCCTCCCCACTAATTCGCCGCCCTTTCCCTCACCTTGTGCTGCCGCCGGCTCTCCTCCTTGCCACAATCTTGCCATCCCCTCACCCTAAGGTACTATATTTTTTCTTTTTTTACTCCATTTATAGTGTTTAAAGTTATTTTTTTGTTGTTCATAATTTATCAGTTTTGTTATTTCTTTTTAGTGAAGTCCCAACCCACGCCTAATGCCTAGACGTGACACGGCGCACGAAAAATTTAGTGGGACCCCAAGCAAGCCTCTTAACGTATCATTACACATCATTGATCGCGGAAACAACAAAATACAACAAGAAATAGTAAATAGGGATAAAAGAGGCTAAGGGCAACTTTTATATCATAATCAACAAGAGTCAAGAGAGAGTTAAGCTCCAAGCATAATACATATCATGTCCAACAACACCTCTAAAGCTTAGATACTTAGCGGGGGCAAAGAAAAACTACCCGGCTCACCCTCAGTCAACATACATACAAAAGAAAGATAGTCTGGGAACATAGTAGGAGATCATAAACATCATCCCCGAAATGGAGGACTCATGAAAAAGCTCGAGAGAAGGCGTACTGGCCACATAGAGGAGGATGCTCAAGTGGGCCTCCGGTTCATACATGGTCACATCATGTAGGCATAGAATATGCGTTAGTATGTTTGAATGTAATAAGTATGTAGAATGCAATGCAACAAGTGATCAACACCATAAACAAAATGCATAACATAGGCAATGAATAAGCTTATAACAACATGACATGTATGAATGATGCCTGAAGCAAAACCATGCTTATATATATGGAATATAATGCAAGTGTAAGAAGTGACCACTATTAGTGCAATCCAAGGCCTACCACCTCGTTAGAGAGGCGCATGAGGTTCAAGTCCCTTCATGAGGTTGATGAGGTACAAACCCTCCAATAAGGCTGATGAGGTACAAACCCCCCAACAAGGTTATCAAGGTACAAAACCCCTGATAAGGTTGCACGGTCCTGCCACCTCCTGAGCGAGGCAATCGAGGTACAAGCCCCTCAACAAGGTTGCACAGGCCTGCCACCTCCCGAGCGAGGCGATCAAGGTACAAACCCCTCAACAAGGTTACCCAGGCCTACAACCTCCCGAGTGAGGCCTGGTTATCCGCAACACTATAGAGATAATATCTAATACATACATTCCTTTCATCATCATCATATACATACATTTCTTTCATCATCATAAAGTCATTCAACTCATAAGACATGCATTGGACCTTCAATTCTCAAGAAACCATATTCTGGATATTTTATCAAACACTTGGCAGGTGTGTTGTGCTAGTGTAATACCATGCAATTCAAGTGTGAAATCATGCTAGCAAATTCAATGTAAAACCATCAACAGATACTTGGTAACACCCTTAATACATATACGTCAACTCCCTTCATTAAATCTCATAATAAATCTTACATTAATAGCTCAAAACACACTAAAACAATCACAAATTCATGAAACCCCAACATAGTGTGCAGTGAAATTCATAACAGATAAGACTCGTGAGTAAATAAACTTTAAATCATGCAATTTTAGGTAAAAGAGAGATTGGTTATTATGGGTGAAAGGAACCCATGAAAGAAACCCACATACCTTAGCCTTAGAGAATAGCTTGATGAAGATTGGAGATGAAGACTTGAAGCTTGAATGAGAGCCTTAGAGTCCGGATGAGTTTGAAACTTGAATTTATGAGATGAAATATTGTCTCAGTGTTTGGGAGTGTATTTGGAAATGTCTTGAATGACATAAGGTTTAAATAAGGCTAAATATAGGCATTTTTACGCATGGGAACACTTAGGCCCAAGACCCAAAGCCTTGGACTAAGATAGAAAAACTGGGAAAAATTTGTACTTAGGCGCGCCGTTGGCGTGTCGCACTAGCATTGGGAAAACCTCTCTGGAATTCAATTTTTGGGAATCTGAAATTGCGATTCGTTTTCTCTAAAATCACGGTTAGACTCATTAACCATTCAATTTTACCCCCTCAACAAGAATATGAAGTTGAATTTTCGATATCATGTATGGATTTTGAGATATATGGAAATTACGATTTTGGACACTTTCGAGTTATATTTTCGAGCACCTTTTGGGGTCGTTTCAAGTTATGCTGCTTATGTTGTTACTATTATGATGATAAAACACTTAGTTTGTGTATTTGATTGTGAATATATGAATGAAATTGTTGTTTTGATTTTATGACTGTACTTTGAATGCTTGTTTTAAAAATTAGAATATGAATTGGGTGAATTCTAGTTTTAGAAATTAGATTATAAAATTGTTGTATTGATTTTAGATAATTTGTATATTGTTTCTGAATAGTGTATTGAATGAATATTTTAGGATTTCGTTTGATATTAGGATTTTTTGAATGAGATTGTAAATTAGGTATATTTTAGTTTGTTTTGAATTGTTGTTGAAGTTAGAATGTTATTAACATAATTAGTTTGTTTATTTAATTGTGATATAGTGGATGAATATTTTAGTGTTTTAGTTTGAAATTGACGCTTTTTGAATGAAATTATCACTTAAATATACTTTAGTTAGAACTGAATTGTTGTTGAAGTTACAATGTTAGTAATATAGTTAGTTTGTAAAATGTAATTTGGCGTGGCAATTTCAATCTATATAAGGTAAAAGGAACCCATTTTATCCATATTTATTTTAATGGATCACTCATATTTTCTAAATGGGTAAATATGGATTGATCTATTTTAAGAGTTCATACAAATATGGATAAAATATGGGTACCCGTATAGATCCATAGATCCCCCAATTTATAATAAAAAATTCTTAATTGCTCTAAAATAATTTTTTTCGTGCGCATGATTCTTTTTATGTTTCTTAAAATAATTTGAAACAGGGGGGTGGGGGGGGGTGGGCAAAAAAATTAATGATTTTTTAATTTTTTATGCCCCACCCCACCCCGACACCAAACTAATTCGATTTTCAATTCGGCGTTCGGATGGGGTAAAAAAACTTAACTTTTTTTTTTAAATTTTTATTGGGGGTGGGGCATAAATACCAAAAAGTCAAATCAAATCAAATTAATTCGATTTTTTGATTCGGTATCGGGGTGGGGTGGGGGAGCAAAAAAATTAACTTTTTTTAAATATTTTTTTTTTGGGGGGGGGGGGGCCATAAAAATCGGAAAATAATCGAACCAAACCAAACTAATTTAGTTCTTC
>JAOTQR010105573.1:0-27509 GCA_025774065.1 Solanum ossicruentum | reverse complement strand
GTAGAACAACACATGAACTTTATTTAGTAGAACGAACTCATGTATCTTGGTATCCAAGTATGTATGCAGATTTGAAGGTGAATATGTATGGGGGCACATGAACATGTGAAAGAATTGAGACACGGTCAATAGTTATGTCAGAGTTGGTAAGTGCTTTTATGTGTGGAGGAGGGATCTGTATTTCATGCCAAATAATACGAAATCAAGTAGCCTTATATACTGCACAGTACGACCTCGCTATTACCTCGAGATAACCTTCCCTTCCTACAAATATTTATCTACAACATAGTAGATGATAAAACTAGCATTATTAGCCAATAGATACACATTGGCTGTCCAATCTCATAAAAAAAACATACGGGCAGCAAGCGGATAATTATAAACCCGAGCGTATTCTTTCAACTTTTCCGTCCCTACTTGTACTTTCTAATATGCATTCTCATATGCATATCATGTGCATCCTATTTTAGTTCCATAACAGTATTACAAAAGCCCACAAAGCACTACACATAACAATTCTACGCAACATACAAATAGGTGGCATAATGTTACATCCCTTCACTACATTTCGACGTCGATAGTTCCAATCCTATTACAACATTAACCAAATAGTCCCCACCATGTATACATGAAAAACCAGTCCTAAAATAGTTTAGAAATAGTCGTAAAAATAGGTGGAGGACATGAGACCATAGTCCTCAATCAATCAGCCCACAAGTTCCTATTACGAGCGCAATTACGATATCACACAAGAACTCAATTTCGTTGACTGTAAAAATGGTGCAGCAGCCTTTATATATTATTAAAGAACCAATACTCATTATGAACAGTAGCCTCCCTTCATAACCAATCCAACCAAAGAGAGAAATGCTTCCAAATAAACAAGAAAAATGTACAAAAACTTTTGGAACACATGCTGTCCAACAATTTCAGCATAAACATAACCAACATAGTGTCTTGTTTTTCATAAGAAAACCATACTAAATACATAAGTAAACTTACTTACCATCACCTTTAAGGTGTATGGTTTCTCCAACAACCCTAAAAGTCTCCTTGTGGCTGCTTTGCTAGGTTAAGTAGTGTAGAGAGAAAGTTTGTAAAAGCTGATTTTGTTTTCCAAGTCAAGAATGATTTAATGGTGCTACTTGTAAGCCTTTTTAAAGGATCCTTTGGCTGACTTTCTTGTGTGTTTTAATCCTCATATTATCAAGGTGATGATACATTAGCTTGGCCCTTTCACTTGGGCCTAATTGTGTTTCAAAGTTGATGGGCTTTGGCTGCTCATTTTCCTAATTCCTCTTCACTTAGTTAGGGCTCAATTAGTCAAGTGGGTTCTGATGTACTTGGGGCCTTTTATTATTCATCTTGGGCTTGAAGTATTGCCGATTTACGATGGTAAAACATGGGATAAAATGACACTCTTAATACGGACTTTATTCATTATCGGCCTTGGATAAATTTGACATCGGGCCTCGTCTCCATATAGCTAGAAAATTTAAGCTAAGAAAGTAGGTGACTCACCTGCTATCTTCCTAACACCTCACTTCTCTCACTTCATTTAAGGTCGTGATCACCTCAGTTTGACTTAAAACTTATTTACATTCGACCCTCTTCAGCATTAGACATACATATCGCCTTCCAATTTGAGATTCAAGCACTTTTAAAAAGTAGTGCTAATTTGAAAAGCCATATCATGTTTCATTTGCACAACACCAGTATTGTAAGATGTGGGGTGTTAAAGATAGACCCTGGTGCCACTCTTTCTGTGTTACTCCTCTTATTGCAAAAATGTTTCATGTTTAGCCCGAATTGTTTGTGAGTCTTATGAGGTGTCTACTCCTATTGGTGCATCTATTGTTGCTAGAAAGGTCTAGAGAAATTTTCTCATTTACATCTTGCATAAAATATTACCTTGTCATATTGTTGAGCTGGATATGGTTAATTTTTATGATATCCTTGGGATGGATTGGTTGCATACATACTATGCCTCTATCAATTGTAGATCTCGTAGGGTCAAAATCCAATTCCCATATGAACCCATTCTTGAGTGGGATAGTCATGATATGGTGGTCAAGGGTAGATTTATCTTTTGCATTAAAGCCCAAAAGTTGATCCTTAAGGGGTTTCTCTATCATCTTGTGAGGATTAGGAATGTTAAGTCCAAAGTCCTTCCAATAGACACGATTCGGTGGTAAACAAGTTCCTTGATGTCTTTCCTAGTGACCTTCCAGGTGTTCCTCTAGAAAGGGAAATAGATTTTGATATAGATTCCTTCTCGATACTCAACCTAACCATATTCCCCCTAACCTCATGGCTCCAGTGATGTTAAGGGAGTTGGAGCAATTGAGGGATTTTCGGAGAAGAGTTTTATTAGTCCTAGCCAATCACCTTGGGGTGCACCAGTGTTGTTTGTGAAAAGAAGGATGGGTCCCTTAGAATGTGTATTGACTACCGACAACTTAATAGGGTCACCATCAACAATAAGTATCCTCCCACAAGGATTGATGATTTGTTTGACCAATTTGAAGGGGCTAGTCACTTCTCTAAGATTGATCTTCGGTCCACGTATCATTATATGAAGGTGAGTGAGTGTGATATTCCCAATATGGCCTTCCGGACTAGGTATGGGCATTATGAGTTTGTTGTGATGTCTTTTGGGTTGAACAATGCACCAACCATCTTTATGAATCTTATGAATAGGGTCTTTAAACCCTACCTCGATTTGTTTGTTGTGGCCTTCATTGATGATATTTTGATCTATTCACATAGTAAGAAGCTGCATAAGAGTTATCTGAGGGTAGTGATACAAAGATTGAGGGAAGAGAAGTTGTGTGCTATTCCAGGCATGAGAATATTGAATTTTGGTTGAAAGAGATTGCCTTTCTAGGTCATATGTTGTCGGGGGATGGTATCAAGGTGGATCCTAAGAGGACAAAAATGATTAGAAATTGGCCTAGACCTTTGACCTCATCGTATAATAGAAGCTTCTTGGGCTTAGCCGGCTATTATCAGAGATTTCTAAATTGGTTCTCTTCTATTGTTTCCCCCAAGACTAACTTGACACAAAGGAAGGCTAAATTTGAGTGGTCTGATGAATGTGAAAGGAGTTTCAAGACATTGAAAGATAAGCTTGTCTCCGCTCCTATATTTTCTTACAGGAAGGGCTAGAAGGGTTTGTGGTGTATTGTGATGCTTCAAGGATTGGTTTGGGTTGTGTTTTGATGGCAAATTGTTAGGTGATAGCCAATGCTTCTAGACAAATCAAAGGGCATGAAAAGAATTATCCTACTTATGATATTGAATTGGTCGCCACTGTAATTGATTTGAAAATTTGGTTTCGTTATTTGTATGAAGTGCATATTGATGTGTTTACCAGTCATAAGAGTCTCCGATATGTGTTCACTCAAAAATACCTCAACTTGAGTGTCAAGACCCAAGCCTAGGACCCAGACATGACGTGGTGCAAGGGGAACCCGAAGGGACCCTAAACAAGCCTCTTAGAACATCATTACACATACTTAGTCGCGAAAGCAATAAAACAAGCATCAAGAGGTAATAAAGTGGGGCAACCGGGCTAAGGGAAAGTATTTTCATATCATAGATATCAAGAACAATAGAGTCAAGGATCTTAGCTTAGACACATTACTTTTCCAACAAACACTTCAATACATAGATAAGAGCAGGGCCCAAGACAAAGCAACCGAGTTTACCCTCATAGTCAAAACATTCAATAAAGAAAAATGTCTCAATTCATAATAAGAGAAATATAGACTAAGGTCCCCGAAGAGGAGGAGTCACCACAAGCTTGAGCATTACTGATCTAGCCACATAGAGGAGGATGATCAACTTGGGCACCGATCCTTACATTGTGATATCATGTAGGCAAGAGTATGTGTTAGTATGTTTGAATGTACTAAATATGTAGGATGCAATGCAACAAGAATTAAGCATCATAGACAAAATGCATAGCAATAGGCAAAAGGTATAATATAACAATATGTCATGTATGATCAATGCATATGTAAAACATGCTTAAGTAACTCATGCTCATATAGGATATCATATGTGTAGAAGAGACCAAGCTAGATTTCCAAAGTACAAATCCTTTGGTAGGGTAGTGATGATGTCGCCCCATCACTAGGTGGAAAAGTACAAACCCTTCACTTGGTTGGTGATGATGCCGCCCTACCACCCCAGTGGAGAAGTACAAACCCTTCACTAGGTTAATGAGTACAAACCCCCATCTAAGTTAGTGATGATTCCTCCCCATCAGTAATTGGATAAGTAAAAACCCTTCACTAGGTTGATGAGTACAAACTGCCATCTAGATTATCCGGGTTCTTAATCCCCCTGCATTGGGAATGGTCTACTTCAACACTTTATATAGAATTTTTCATATACATAATCTCATTACATCATCATATAGTCAATCATATCATATCTCATGCTTTGGACCTTCACTTCCTCAAGAACCCACATCCGAACATTTCATTGAACACTTAGAGGTTGTGTAATGCTAGTATAAGACCATGAAATATAGAGATGAAATCCTGCAGTAAAAGTCATTGTAAAACTAGCAATCAACACCTTGCAACACCCTCAAGCAACATGCATCAAAACCCCTACTCAGATCTTACAATAGATCAAAGATTTATAGCTCAAAACATAGCAAAATAATAACAATTTTACATAGCTATTACATAGTATGCAGTGAATTTCATAATAGCCAAGACCCATCTGTAAATCAACTTTAAATCATGCAATTTGAGTAAAAGGAGGCTTAGGTATCATGGAAAGGAACCCATGAAAGAAACTCACATACCTTAGCTTAGAGATGATCTTAGTGAAGATTGGAGATGGAGACTTGAAGCTTGAAGAAGAATCTTGAAGGAGAACATTAGGTTGGGATGAGGGTTTGAGACTTGAATTTAGGAGTGAAAATATGGCTAAGTGTTTTTGTGAGTATTGGAGAATGTTTAGGATGATATGATGGTGAAATAAAGCTAAGTATAGGTAAAAACATGGTTGGGAACACGTAGGCCCAAGACCCCAAAGCCTTGGATCGAGATCGAAATCACTGGCAACAAAACATCCAGGTCCGCAACACAGACCTGCAGCAAAGGCCAAATTAACACGTCTGTGACAGCTATACGTCGCGATGTTATCGCAGATCGTCTCTACAAATTGAAATTATAGATGTTTGAAATTGTGAATCAATTGCTCTGAAATTGGGGTTAGAGCCTTTCACCCCTAATTTTTAACTCCTGAACCAGAATTTTGAAGTCAAATTTTTGATATCGCGCATGGATTTTGAGGTATATGGAATTTAAAATTTTGAGCATTTTAAGGTATATTTTCGTGCACTTCTTGGGGTTGTTTCAATATCTCCCCTTTGGGATCATTCGTCCCTGAATGTAAAAGAGACGTACAAGAAAAAAGTAATCAAGAATAAATCAGCCCCAAACAAGAATGGAACATTACATTTAAAACACCATTTTCAAAATCTTAACAAAAGTGTAAAATCATCATAACTTACCAAGTTAAACATGATTACATATGAATGACATAGGGGTTGAATCACATAGGGGACATAAAATTAATACCTTAGGCTTGAGTGTAGTGGAAAAGATAAGTATACAACTTTTGCTTGTCCACCTCGGCCTCCCAAGTAGCACTCTCAACTAGTTAGTTCCTCCAAAGGACCTTAACAGATATCACCTCCTTGTTCCTCAATCTATTCATTTGCTTATCCAAAATCTGAATCGGAGTCTTCTCATAAATTATGTTATCCTCAATGACACCCACAACGTCAAGAGGCACAATAGAATTAGGATCACCAACACGTTTTCGCAACATAGAGACATGGAACACTGGATGAACAAAATTCATTTCACTAGGAAACTTCAATTCATAATCTACCTTGCCAACCCTCTTCAAGACCTCATAAGGACCAACATATCTTGGACTCAACTTCCTCTTTTTACCAAAATGTACCACACCTTTCATTGGAGAAACCTTCAAATAAACCTAATTACCCACATTGAATTCAAGGTCTCTTTTTTTCACATCCGCATAGTATTTTTGACGACTTGGGTTGTCTTCAATCTCTCCCTAATCATCCTAACCTTCTCAAGAGCATCATAACAAGATCTGGTCCCAATAAAGCCACCTCTCCAGCCTCAAACCACCTAATCAGTGATCTACAATGTCTTTCATAAAGAGCCTCAAAAGGAGCCATACCGATGATAGAGTGATAGCTATTGTTGTAGGCAAACTCAATCAAAGGGAGATGGCAATCCCAACTACCCCTCAACTCTAATACATATGCCCTAAGCATATCTTCAAGGGTTTTAATGGTTCTTTAGGCTTTGCCATCCGTTTGAGGGTGAAAGGCTGTATAAAGGTGAACTTTTGTACCAAGGACCCTTTTGAAAAGGCCTCCAAACGTGTGAAGTGAATTGTAAACCATGATCTAATATAATGGACAAAGGAACCCCATGCAACCTCACTAACACATGGATGTACAATATTTCATACTCTTCAGCCCCATATATGGTCTTAACCGGTAGAAAGTGAGCCGATTTTGTCATCCTATCAACCACAAAACAAATGGAATCAAAAACTTTGCTAGTCTTGGGCAATCTAACCACAAAATCCATATTAATCACTTCCCACTTCCAAGTAGGAATCTCTATGTCTTGGGTTAGGCCACCTAGGCTTTGATGTTTGGCTTTGACTTGTTGACAAGTATGGCAACAGGAAACGAACTTGGCAATGTCCCTTTTCATGCCTCCCCACCAATACACATCTCTCAAGTCTCTATACATTTTGGTGGAACCGGGGTGGATAGAATAAGAAGAATTATGGGCCTCATCAAGAATTTTCTCCCTTAAACCATCAAAACAAGGCACACACAACCTATATTGGTACCAAAGCGAACCATCTCCCCCTTGGGAGAAAACCTTTACTTTGTCCCTTTTACCAAAGACTTCAATCCAAGGAAGTAGGAGTGAAGATCTTCCTTTATTATCACCTTATAAACCAAAGAATACCTAGACCCATCAACAACAATAACACAATCATCACCAACCTCTTCCAACCTAAACCCCAGTCTAGTCAATTGATGCACCTCCCTAGCCATCTCCTTTTCACCACCACCAACATGGGCTAAGCAACCCATAGAGACCTTACTTAATGCATCCATCACCACATTTGCGTTACCTGGATGATAGTGCACACTTATATCATAGTCTTTGAGAAGTTGGAACCATCACCTTTGCCTCAAGTTGAGGTCTTTTGAATAAAGACATATTGGAGGATCTTGTGATTGGTGAATACATCAACATGCATCCCATACAAGTAGTGACGCCGAATCTTTAATGAAAATACAACAGCGGCTAACTCCAGATCATGAATGGGTTAGTTCCTTTCAAGTACCTTGAGTTGTCTAGAGGCATAAGCTATAAACTTACAATTTTGCATCAACACATAACCCAAACCAACCCGGAAATCATCACAATACACCACAAATACCTCAAGCCCATCTGGTAGTGACAATATAGGAGCAGACACAAGCTTGTTTTTCAATGTTTGGAAACTCCTCTCACACTCATTAGTCTACACAAACTTAACCTTCTTTTGAGTCAATTCTGTCATAGGAAAGCAATAGAGGAGAACCCATTCACAAACATTCTATAATAACCCGCTAGGCCCAAGAAACTCCTAATATCTGACGGGGTCAATGGTCTAGGCTAATTTCTAGTCACTTCAGTTTTCTTAGGATCCACTTTCATACCATCCCGTGACACCACATGACCTAAGAATGGAACCTCCTTCAACCAAAATTCACACTTGTCATATTTGGCATGTAATCTCTCATCTCTCATCCTTTGCAACACAACCCTCAAATTCCCCATATGTTCCTCCCTACTATGTGAATATATCAAAATAGCATCAACGAAGACCACAACAAAGGAATCAAGGTAGGGTTTGAAGACTCTATTCATTAGGCCCATAAAGATGGCCAGTGCATTGGTCAACCCAAACGACATCACAACAAACTCATAATGCTCATATCTAGTCGGTAAAGTCATCTTGGGAATACTACATTCCCTCGCCCTCACTTGATGATACTCGGACTGAAGATCAATCTTAGAACAATAGCTAGCCCCTTGCAATTGGTCAAACAAATCACCAATTCTTTGAAGAGGATACCTATTCTTTATGGTGACCCTAGTGAGTTGTCGGTAGTTAATACATATTCTAAGGGACCAATCCTTCTTTTTCATAAACAACACCAGAGCACCCTAAGGTGATTGACAAGGTCTAATAAATTCCTTTTTCCAACAAATCTTCAATTACTCTTTTAACTCCTTCAACTCAGTCGAGGCCATAAGGTAAGGGGGAACGGATATACGTTGAGTATTGTGGAGGAGGTCTATGCTAGAATCTATCTCCCTTTCATGAGGGACACCGGGAAGGCCATTAGGAAAGCATCAAGAAACTCATTTACAACCGAAACCGACTCTATGAAAGGGACTTTGGACTCCACATCTTTAACCTGCACTAGGTGGTAAAGACACCCCTTAGAGATCAACTTACAGGCTTTAATTCAAGAAATGAATCTACCCTTGACTACCATATCTTGACTCTCCCACTCAAGGACGGATTCATTTGGAAATTGAAACTTGACCCTACGGGTTCTATAATCAATAAAAGCATAGTAGGCATGTAACCAATCCATCCCAAGAATGACATCAATATCTACCATGTCTTATTCAACAAGATAACAAGGCAACAACTTATGCACAATGCAAATAGAATAAGTTCAATAAACTTTCCTAGCAACAATAGAGACACCAATAATAGTAGACACTTTATATGACTCGTTCAATAACTCGAGGACAACATGGAACTTTTTAGCAATAAAATGGGTAACAAAGGAAAGAGTGACACCATGATCAATCAAATCATACACATCAAAGTCAAAGATTTTCAACATACCGATAACAACATCGAGGACCTCACCAACCTCTTGTATCCTATATAGTGTATAAAATCGATTGTGCCTTGGGGCACCACCTTGAGGACTACCTCTACCCGATAGAACTGCATTTGCACCCCGATCCTTGCCATGATTTCTTGGACAATCCATCATTTTGTGACCAAGCTCCCCACAATCGAAGTATGCATTAGATCCCTTCAAACACAGGCCCGTATGACTCTTCCCACATGTAGAACACACATCAATGGGAGCCCCAACACCAACACCTTAAGGCCTAGGAAGGTCATTGGCAAACCCCCTATTAGTAGCAAGATGAGGCCCTTAGCCTTGATGGAACCGGCAACCCCATTGGAACTTACCCCCAAGATGAGTCCTCTTGGCCTCATGCCCCCTTCTCTTTCTAAATTTCTCCTCCTCCATTTGCTCAGCATAGGTTATTAACTGAGACAAGTCCATGTCAATAATTATTATGGCGAACCAACACTCTTCACTTACTGAGTTGGAGACCCCCAAATTGTTTATCCTAGATCTGAGATCGGCCACCAAATGAGGAGCATACTTTGAAAGTTGATTAAATTTGAGGTCGTACTTCCTCACACTCATAGCATCTTGTTTCAAGCTAATAAACTCCACCAACTTAGCTTCCCCAAGCTTAAAAGGGAAAAATGGACTAAGGAAGGACAATTTCAACTCCTCTCAAAGCACCACATTACCAATCCCCTTCTCACCCTTCTATTGGTCATACTATATTTGAGTTAGTATGCCACCAATTTTGTCTTTTCATTTGGTCCAACACCCATGATATTCAAGATCTTGTAGACTTCATCAATGAACTCTTATGGATCTTCATCCACCTTTGTCCCATAGAACGATGGAGGATTCATCCTCATAAAGTTTCTTACCCTAGCTCCCAGGGTAGTAGCATGAGGGGATTGAGCCCCTTGATTGAATTGGTTGGCCACAACTTTGGCAAGCATAGTGAGAGTATCCTGTAGCTCACCATTAATTGCTTACATCTCAGGAGTTTAGTCCTTTCGTCCTCGAGTTCTTGGCATGATCTAGCATAGAAAAGAAAAATCATTAGGGAGGAAAACTTACCACAACTCTATAGTACAACTTAGAACATGAAGAGGGGAAACATTTCCTAAAATGTCTCACAGCCTCCTAGTCATAGTTATGGCACACTTCACAACTATGAATAAGACTCTAATCTATGCGGTGTGTTGGTCTCCGAGGATCTATCAACCTAGTGCTCTGATACCAAGTTTGTCATGACCCAAGCCTAAGACCTTGATGTGACATAGTGCAAAGGGGAACCCGAAGGGACACCAAGCTAGCCTCTTAGAACATTATTACACATCGTTGGTCACGAAAGCAATAAAACAAGCATCAAGAGGTAATAAAGTGGAGCAACTGGGCTAAGGGAAACTACTTTCATATCATAGAAATCAAGAACAATAGAGTCAAGGCTCATAGCTTAGATATATAACATGTCCAACAAACACCTCTAATACATAGATAAGAGCGGGGCCCAAGACAAAGCAATTGGGCACACCCTCATAGTCAAAATAGATAATAAAGAAGAATTCTCAATACCTAATAAGAGAAACATAGACTAAGGTCCCTGAATTGGAGTACTCACCATAAGCTTGAGTAGTACCAATCTAGCCACCTAGAGAAGGATGATCAACTTGGGAACCGATCCCTATATGGTGATATCAGTAGGCAAGAGTATGCATTAGTACATTTGAATGTACTAAGTATATAGGATATAAAGCAACAAAAACTAAGCATCATAGTCAAAATATGTAACAATAGGCAATAGGCATAATATAACAATATGACATGTATGATCAATGTATAGGCAAAACATGCTTAAGTAACTCATGCCCATAGAGGATATCATATGTGTAGAAGAGACCAAGCTAGATTTCCAAAGTATAAACTCCTTGGAAGGTTAGTGATTATGCTGCCACATCACAAGGTGGAGAAATACAAACCCTTCACTAGGTTGGGGATGATGCTACCCTATCACTCCTGTGGAGAAGTACAAACCCTTCACTAGTTTAGTGAGTAAAAACCCCTATCTAGGTTAGTGATGATGCCACCCCATTACTAGGTGGAGAAGTACAAACCCCCATCTAGGTTATCCGGGTTTTTAGTCCCCCGGATTGGGCGTGATCTAATGCAACACTTTATATAGAATTTATCATATACATAAGTTTATTTCATCATCATATAGTCAATCATATCATATCTCGTACTTCGGACCGTCACTTCCTCAAGAACCTACATCCGGACATTTTATCAAACACTTAGAGGTTGTGTAATGCTAGTATAAAACCATGAAATATAGAGATGAAATCATGCAATAAAATACACTATAAAATAATCAATCAACACCTTGAAACACCCTCAATTATCATACATTAAAACCCCTCCTCAAATCTTACAATAGATCAAACATTTATAGCTCAAAACATAGCAAAGCAGTCACAAGTTTACATAACTTTAACAGAGTGTGCAGCAAATTTCATACTAAACAAGACCCATTTGCAAATCAAATTTAAATCATGCATTTTGAGTAAAAGGAGGCTTGGATATCATGGGTGAGAGGAACCCATGAAAGAAACTCACATACCTTAGCATAGAGATGATCTTGGTAAAGATTGGAGATGGAGACTTGAAGCTTGAAGAAGAATCTTGAAGGAGAACCTTAGCTTGGGATGAGGGTTTTGGAATTGAATTTATAATGAAAATACGGCTAAGTGTTTAGTGAGTATTAGAGAATATTTGGGATGATATGAGGGTGAAATAAGGCTATATATAGGTAAAAACACGGTTGGGAGCACTTAGGCCCAAGACCCTAAAGCCTTGGACTGATATAGAAATTATTGGAATCTAAATACATAGTTAGGTGATGCAGAACTTTCACGGAGGCCAAATTAACACATGTCTGCTATAGCTGCGCGTCGCAGTGCTGTCGCGGATCATTTTTGGAAATTGAAAATTTGTAATTGAATTGTGATTTGATTACTCTAAAATTAGGGGAAAATCAGGGTTAGACCCTACTCCCCCTAATTTCAACCCCCTAAACAAGAATATGAAGGGGAATTTTTGATATCATAAATGGATTTTGAGATATATGGAATTTAAAATTCTGGATATTTCGAGTCACATATTTGGACACTTTTTGGGGTCGTTTCATTAAGGAAAAAAAGGTGGTTAGCACTCCTTAAAGATTATGACATGAATGTGCATTATCATTCTAGTAAGGCTACTGTGGTGGCCGATACTTTTAGTAGGGTGTCTTTGGGTAGCTTAGCTCATGTTGATGGTAGTGGAAAAGAGGTGGCTAGGGAGGTCCATTGGTTGGCTAGACTGGGGATTAGATTAGATAATGGTGGTACTGATATTGTTGATGGATCAAAATCTTCCTTGATTGATGAGGTAAAATCAAAGCAAGACCTTGATCTCTCCTAGAATTGAAGGCTTCGTTAGTGATTGGAAGGTGGAGGTTTTCTCTCAAAGGGGATATAGTGCCCTTAGGTATCAAGGTAGCTTGTATGTGCCTTGTGTTGTTGACCTGAGGGATAGGATTTTTGATAAGGCTCATAATTCTCCCTATTCCATTAACCCCGTATCTACCAAGATGTATAGAGATCTGAGGGATGTGTTTTGGTGCGGAGGTGTATAGAAAGACATTGCCAAATTTGTATCCAGTTGTGATAGTTGCCAACAAGTCAAAGCCAAGCATCAAAGGCTAGGTGTCCTAACCCAAGATATAGAGATTCCTACTTGGAACTGGGAGGAAATTCACATGGATTTTGTGGTCAGGTTGTCAAAGACTAGGAAGGGTTTTGATTCTATTTGTGTTATGGTTGATAGGATGAAAAATTTGGCTCATTTCCTATCGGTTAAGACTACTTATAGGGCCGAAGACTATGCTAAATTGTACATTCGTGAGTTGGTTAGGTTGTATAGGGTGGCCTTGTCTATCATATCGGATCTTGGTGCTCAATTCACTTCACACTTTTGGAGGTCCTTCCATAGGGGTCTTAGGACCAAGGTAAAGCTTAGTACGGCTTTTTACCCTCAAATGGATGGCCAAGTCGAAAGAAGTATCCAAACTCTTGAGGATATGCTTAGGGCTTGTATTTTGGAGTTTAAGGGTTGTTGGGATGATCATATTCCATTAATTGAGTTTGCTCATAACAATAGCTATCATCCTGGATTTTGGTATGGCCCCTTTTGAGGCCCTCTATGGTAGACATTGTAGATCACTGGTTGGGTGGCTTGAAGTGGAAGAAATGGCTTTGTTGGGTCCGAATTTTGTTATGGAGGCTATTGTGAAGGTAAGACTAATTAAAGAAAGGTTGTAAATAGCCCAAAGTCATCAAAAGTCCTATGCCGATGTGAGGAGAAGAGAGTTTGAATTTAATGTTGATGATTGGGTCTATTTGATGGTGTCAGCAATGAAGGGTGTGGTTTGTTTTAGTAAGAAGGGTAAGTAAAGTCCAAGATTTTGGGATCCTTATAGGGTGTTGAGTAGGACAAGTAAGGTGGCCTATGAGTTGGAATTGCCTAGTGAGACGGATTTGGTTCATTTGGTTTTCCATATGTCTATGTTGAGGAAGTATATGGGTAATATGAATGCTATTGTCCCATTGAATGTCGTCGATATTGTTGAAGACAACTTGTCGTATGAATAAGTTCCAATAGAGATCTTAGATAGACAAGTGAAGAGGTTGAGAAATAAGGATGTTGTTTCATTAAGGTCCTTCGGAAAAATCAACAAGTCGAAAGTGCTAAATGGGAGGCCGAAGCGGACATGCAAAAGCAATATCCCTATCTCTTCCACTCAACTCAAGCCTAAGGTACTTATTCTAATTCTTCTATACGATTTCAAGTCTTATGTTTTGACCCTTATGTCATTTGCATGCATTCATGTTTAAGTTGACAAAGCTCTTGGAGATTTTAACACTTACGTTGAGATTTTTGAAAATGGTGTTTAAGTGTATTGTTGCATTCTTGTTGGGGCATATTCCTTCATGATTACTCTTCTCATATATGTTTCTTTGACATTCTAAGATGAATGTTCACAAGGCGGGGATATTGAAAAGACCCTAAAAAGTGCTTGAAAATGTGCCTCGGAAGTGCCCAAATTCGTAATTTTCATATATCTCAAAACCCTTGCGTGATATCAAAAATCTAACTTTATATTCTTGATCAGGGGGAAATTGAGCGGGAAATGGTTCTAACCCCAATTTTAGAGCAACTGTAGTGAAATTTGTTTTTCTCAAGTTTACGCAAAATAGTGGCAATCTGCGATTGTACCGTGACGCATAGCCGTCGCGGACCAGTGTAAAATTTGCCGCCGCAATATGTCCGCTCGCGGACTAGATGCGAGTTTGCGTATTTTATTGCTAGTGATTCTTATCTCAGTCAAAGACTTTTAGATCTTGGGCTTAAGACTTCCCATACTTGAAAATACCTATACTTTGCCATATTTTACCTTCAGATCATACAAGACATTCTCCAATACTCTCTCAAACACTTAGACAAACATTTCACCCCAAATTTCAAGTCCCAAAACCCATCCGGATCTTAAGGATTTCACTCAAACTTTAAATCTCCATTTCCAATCTTCATCAAGGATCCTCTAAAGTCAAGGTATGTAGGTTTCATTCATGGGTTCCTTTCACCCATGAAGCCCAACCCTCCTTATTACCTAAATTGTATGATTATAAGTTTATTTACTTATGGATCTTACTTATTATGAATTTCACTATAAATTATGTTGGGGTTTCATGAAGTTATGACTGTTTAAGCATGTTTTGAAAATCTATGATCCATTGTGGGATTTGATGAAGGGTTTTGATATATATTGCTTGAGGATGTTACTAAGTATTTATGGGTCATTTTACATCAAATTTTCTTGCATAATTTCGCCCTTGAATTGCATGGTTTTACACTAACATTACACACCCGCCAAGTGTTTGATAAAATGTTTGGATTTGATTCCTTGAGGTATTGAAGGTCCGATGCATGTATTATGAGTTGTATGACTTTATCATAATAAAAGAAATGTATGTATAGTTATTTTTCACTATAGTGTTATGACCAAGCTTCCCTCAGGTAGTAGCAGGCCCATGCTATCAGATTGGAGGGTATGTATCTCAGTAACCATATTGAGGGATTTGTACCTCAATTGCCTTGCTCGGGAGCTAGAAAGCCCATGCTATCAGATTGGGGGTATGTACCCCCCCCCAATAACACTATTGAGGGGTTTGTACCTCGATTGCCTTGCTCGGGAGGTATAGGCCCGTGCTACCAGATTAGGGGGCATATACCCCAATAACCACGTTGAGGGGTTGGTACCTCAATAACCATATTGAGGTGTTTATACCTCATTCGCCTCTCTAAGGGAATGGTAGGCCTTGGATATCCTATATTGATGGTCTCTCTTTACACATGTATCATGTCCTATGTAAGGATGATTTACTCTAAACGTCATCCATACATGTCATATTGCTATATGCTTATTCATTGCCTAAGTTCATGCATTTTGATTATGTTTTGCATTGCATCCTACATACTTAGTACATTCTAACATACTAACACATTCTCTATGCCTACATGATGTCACCATGTAGGAACCGGGGCCTCGCTTGATCATCCTCCTCCATGTGGCTACTATGATTTCTCTCAAACAAGTTTGATGGGTCCTCCATTCTGGGGAAAATGTCTTGGATTCTATATTATGTATTAAGACTCTTTACTTTGATGTATGCTTATGACTAAAGGGCGTGAGTTCGGTTGTTTGTCTTGGTCCCCGGCTCTTATTATGTAGTAAAGGTGTTGTTGGAACCTTATGATGTATTAATGTTGTACTCTATTGAACTTGCTATGTTTCTATGACATGAATGATGTCCCTTAGTTCGATATTCCCTTTTTACTACTGTTGTTGATTTTAATGCTTCTGCGACCAAAGATGTGTAATGATATGTAGAGAGGCTTGTTTGGGGTCCCTTCGGGTTCCCCATTCATCGTGTCATCTCTAGACCCTAGGCTTGGGTCGTGACACTATTAAAGCTCAATCTCAAAATCCCTAACTGTGTGCCACCATAGGAAACCTTGTTGGCTAGGCTAGGGATCCATGTAGGTCATTCATGTTAGTAAGATGCATGCAAAGTTGACGGAGGTCCACCGGCAAGTGATCTTACCGTGCCAACGTAGGGGTTATGTTGGATTCCATATAGTAGCTCACATGGTCTTATATGTCAGTTAAGGTTTACTCAAACAAGTTTATTCTTATATGCTATGTTATACATGTGCTTTCCCATGCAATAACTATTATTCATACTGAGCTATATTCCTTGCGTATGCTTAAGCTCATTTTATGTCTCTTTCATCTCATATGTACTTACAAGTTACATTTATGAATGATGACATTACCATTTCATAAATGCATTGTTTCTCACATACTTAAAACATTCCAATGTACTAACTCATATTTTTCCTGCATGATTTAACCATGTAAGGACAGGCACTCTTCCACCAGCTCATGGCTAGTATTCAGCATTCAAGACTAGAACTTTTATTTTTAGTGAGCCCTTAGTTCGGGACTCTACCATTTTCTCTTATATCATGTATTTATTTTTGAGATGATATATTTTTTGCCCTTTTGAGACATTTACTTTTTGTGTTGCATAATTATTGTGTTTTTTCTATTTGATGAAAATCGATCATTACCCATTCTGCCCTTCAATGTATTAGTCAGTATGTTTATGGAAAAGTATCATAGTTATTCTTGTTGCTTTTTATTGTTGCTTCGTTTCTTAAAAAATCGCATAGTCCCTTTTTGCTTATTTTTCTGTTTAATTGGATGCCTATGAATACTTGAGATGCGTAAGATAGCTTGGGCGAGATGCCTATAGTTATCCCATTCGCCGTGTGACGACTAGGACCCTAGGCCGGGTCGTTGCACTCATGGCCATTAAGGTTCTTCAAGAGAAGTAGTTGTTATCTGGTGATAATGTCGATTTTCGTGCATCATTTTAGTGCCGCCTATAAATGGTTATCTTTTCACTTGTCTTATAGATAGGTAGTTGAGACTTGATCATTGAAATGCTCAGTTGATTGACTACGTAAACTTCAACCTATTAGCTAGAGTTCAATTTTCCATCTCATAAGACCCACCATAATTCTTTTGTTACTATACTACAAAGAACTCTTGAAAGAAAGATGTAAAACTGGGTCTTTTGAATGGCCAAACGTGGTGCATCTCCTGGATTGGAGAGAATTGTTCATCTCATTTATAGTCTCAAAGTAGAAAAAACTTTTTATAAAAGCAAAAGTGACCATTGTAAAAGTAGTTAATGGGATGAACAAATATGCTCCTCTCTTTTGTAGCATCTTGTCATTTGGGTTGTTTCTATAATTTAATTTTTTAAGTAGGAGTATTTATGAAATTTAACTTTCAAATTAGGAGTTCATACTTTTAAGAATATATATATATATACATATATATGTGTGTGTGTCTATGTATATATATATATGTATATATATATATGTATGTATGTATAGATAGATAGATAACTTTTTTAAAAAAAATAAAGAAGTAAAAAGTACCTTTGTAAGTGAAGAATCGTATAATAGTAACAACAGTAATAATAATAATAATAGTATCAAATAATAATTATTATAATGCTATTATAACTAATAATAACAAATTGATACAAAAATAATGTGAATAATATCTAATAACACTAAATTATATGAAATAACATTTATGATCTCATGAATAAAATTGATGTCCAAATGAGTAAAATGACAAAAGAAAAGCTCCAAATTAGATGTCAACATTTTCATTAGTGGAGGAAAACACTATGAAAATGTCTATGATACTATGTAGGTGAAAAGGTGTTCGACTTGAAATAAAGTAGAAACATGCAAAAAGAAGAGAGTATGAAGTGATCAAATAGCTCTGTTGCCAGAAATTATTGTTGATAAGAAAAAAGTGTTGCGGTTGCACATTTACATGTGTAGCTGCATCACTAATTCATAGACTGCAATTTGAGGTAAAATAAGTGAAGAAAAATCTTCATATATTTTTAGAAATTATAAATACATCTCTGTAGGAACTTTATTTAGGAATTAGGAGTTCTTTTTTTAATCAAGTTTTGAATTTTTGGAGCATAACTTTCGAGGGAAACGAATGTTCCCTTCATCTTTGCATTGTGATCGGATAATGGATTGCTGAAAGAAAGCTTTAAATTTTTTTATTATACTTATTAATCATTGTAAGCGTATTTCTAGTTCTTTTGCTTTAATTTCTACGATATCTATGGTTAACTAACCCATAGCTAGGGGGTGGAACACAAAAAAGGAAGTAACAATGATGTAGTTGTCTTTTTAGAAATTTAACATGGTATTTTTTTAGTGTATAGCTAGTTATGTTTTTTGAAATTCTAGATTGTGTTTTTTGATATATAGTTAGTTTTTTCGATTTTTATGGATTCTAATGAAACACATGCATTAGAAATCACTTGTATTTTATACTTTATAAAAATAAAAGTTCAGATTAGAATTAAAAAAACTTAAAGGGATTTGAGACTTTTGTTCCATCTAAAGACTTGAGGCTTGAGGTGACAGGTGACAGTAAACTTGAGACATAGGTTGATAATTATTAAAGAGATAACCATGTGCTATAAGAACTAAGAATGACATCTTTTAGATGGACCAGAACGACTCTAGATGTATTTGAGAAGTCAATCATTTTACACTAAAGATTACTTAACTAGAGTTTCACAAAAGTAATTTAATCAAACTTATGATCTAAAATGGGAATCCACAATGTTAATTAATTTCACGTTCTCATCCATGAAACACAAGCAATCTTTAGTTATTAATTAATAAGTATAATTGAAAGAATTCCTTAAAATTTTATTTTACATAATAATTTCTAAAATAAGATCATTTGTTCTGATTACACCTCAAAGTGATATTCTTGCCATATTTTCGTGAAATTTAATCCCAACTTTATTGAATTCTATATTTGCAACAAGGACCACTTTATATTTTTTCAGAGATGTATTTTTAGTGTATCACACAATTAACCTCCTTGATCTATCTAAGAGTCATAGTTGTTAATGTATAAGATTTGTCTAGAGAATTGATTTAAATACATCTTCTAAAGTTATGACTAAAACCTGACCAAATTCTAGCTTAACAAAGAGTGTTCTTCAGTAACTTGTCTGCATCTTCAATTTCGTCGCTTTAGTTATTTCTCATATGAATTTCGTTTCTTATCATGTATGTCTTATTTTATCTTTTGATGCGTTATTTCTCAATTAGGATGACACATCGTACTCTTTTTCTTTTGCTTGAGGTAGTTGTTCTTGTTGCATCTCCTTTTCTGTAGCACTTTACCTCAAGATAATCAATTTCTTTATCTAATATCCTAAAGATTTATTATTCAAACTTATATCTATTTGCATTAGTATATATTTTCTATTTTCTTCTGCAATTCTCTTCAACTTATGTGCCCAAGTCATCAAAAATATAATGCACATTCCTTATGTTTTCAATATCTGAGAACCAATTTCTTCTATCATATTTTTGTGGAACTTCATCATCTGCTAGTCTTCTCATCTATTAATCAATCTTATGCGTCATGTATGTTGCATGCTCAAATACAATCAAAGTTGAAAAGTCATTATAAGAAAGAAAATTTCAGAACTGCAACTAACACAGGTTATATGAGCACTATTTATGGATCATATAATTATTTACAGGACGTAGATACGTGTTGTAGATGGAATATGGAGTTAGAAAAATTTCATGAAAATTTAACTCAACCAAGAGAGGGAAATACGAATCGTAAAAAGGAATAAGGCCTATGGTTATTAATAATGGAAAGGAGATCTAAAGATCAGTGAAAAATATTAGGTCTAAGAACTTTTTATACGACACAATAGAATGGGTTGTGATTGTGTTTATGGGTCATAGAAATGGGCCCATCGAAGGCCCCCCCACTTAAAAAATTGGGACTTCAGGGAAGTTCTACAAGCATAAGTTTAGTTGTCAAAGACTCCACGAGTCATGGATTTGGGTCATTGGATGGTTTCAGTGTTAAGGGGTTTCAAGACTACATATATGAAGGGTTTCGGTAGACTATAAGACAGGATGAGCCAGTAGAAGTGGTCCATAGTTGAGAAATTGTTAAGGTGTTTTGGGGTTAGGTTCTATAATTCGTCTATACGAGTCGTGAGTGGGTTTACGACCCACAGAATTTGGTCATAGACCTTGTCCATGTCTAGCAAAATTTAATTAAGGATACTTTCATCATTTCCTACTCTCCTAACCCCTAAACTATGTGGTCTTATTACTATAAAATATCCTATTATCGTTTTTGTTCTAGAAATTTACTCAATTCCTAAGTTTTCCACCAAATCACAAATTTCTCTCCAAGTTCTTCTCCAGCAAGACCCTATTGAAGCTCAAGCTAGAGTTTCCAAGTTCCTCCATTGATTTTCAAGTTTTCTTCTGAAAATTCACTCAAGGTGTGTGGGTATTCATTCATGAGACCATTTTCTCTATGGAGCCGAAAGAATTTCAACTTTTTCTACAAAACTCATTACATGGACACATAAGGCAAGAAAACATACATGAAACAAGAAAGTGTACTTCTCAAGTTCACATTACATAGTTTCAAGGGTTAAGTTCACAATTTGAATTAAATCAATAAGCAAGGAGAATGTTAAGTTTAAGGTTCATGTATCAATCATGTGAAATATATTCATAACTCAAGTAACAATGGTGCAACTCCTAATTCAACTCGTATATATTCAAGAAACCTCAACCATGTACAAGAATTCAAGATTTACAAATCATACATTTTAAAGAATTCAATTTATACACAAAATCTTGACTCAGGTTAATGACGGGTCATGTGGATGAACAAGTCCAACAATTTAGGTAGCCTTGAATACCTAGTATGAAGTTTGACAATCAATTTCTCAAGAAATCATCCCCAATCCTTTGAACCCTAGCTCTTTCTCCTCTTCTTCGCTCAAGGTTTGTACTTAGTTTTTTCGTAAGGAACTTTAAAATAGGTTTTGAAACCCTTTTTAGGACAAAAACGACTTATATTGGTCGTGGATTAAGTCTAGAAGGGGAGGAGAAAAGTCTAGAATGTCCCTCAAAGAAAAGAAAAGTTCCAAATTTGGAATACCCATCCGCAATGTGGACTGGGCACGCACCAGTACAATTTTTGACTGAAAATTGAAAATGTGCTGAAAAATTAGTTTTCTATAAAAATACATATAAATCGCATTTATCAAATGGGTTTTATGTGTAATTTTTGTAAATCAATTTCCGATTGATTTTTTCTATTTTCATTGAAATAAAATTTTTAAAAAAAACATAAGTATGGGTCCGTGACAAGTCCCACATCATAGTCCCAACGCATACCCTCACTGTTTTGGTTTTTGGATCAAAAATTGATTTTTTGATCCAGTTGCTCTAAAATCGAGTCAAGACCACTTTCCCAGCCTATTTTTCATGTTGATCGCAAATCTGATGTTAGATTGTCCATCCGATCTTGGAAAGACGCATTATACACACAATTCCATTCTAAGGGTACTTTGGTACTTTCATGGGGTGTTACATTATCTCCCCCTTGGGATCATTCGTCCTTGAATGATAAGTAGAGGTGGAATTAAGGCACAAGTAGACTTAAAACTCGTCTCAATACTCATTCAATCAATCAAACTCTCAACTCCTCATCGATCTTAACAGTCTCTGTTCAGACTCAAGAATATACATATCAAGAACTTAATTACTCAAATACTCCAACTCATAAGTGAACATCGTCTCAAGAGCAGAAAACTCAACTTATTAGAGGGCATCATCATTTGCAGCTCATAACTCTCGTCAAGGCCTAAGTCTCGCTGCATACTCTTACCAAAGTCAAGCATAACTCAAAGTCACCTTATCCTACCTCGTAAGTTAGTCACAATCTTACATCCTATCCCCTAAGGTTCTCATTTTATACCTTAGACATCCTTATTGGCAGGCACAAGTGGAAAATCAGAACTCAAACAACTCGAATCATTTAGGGACCTTAGAAAATCAATTATTTGAACTCAAGTAGAAAATCATCAATTCTAATCGAGAATGGGACCATCAAGATAAGTAAAACTCTATGGGTAACTCTCAAACTTAGCATCTCATCTCGACTATGCTCCCCTTCATGGCACTACACCTCATCAATTACAGTTTATAGCTCCTATTCAAATCTCTACCTAACAACATCCTCCTCTTCCATTCAAGCCTACTTCTAAGCCTCAAGGTGTTTTTCACGAGATGATCATATGCATACAAAGCTAATCCTCAATACTGAACTCTAAAATTTCTCAAGGACTTTGCTTAAGAGATTCCTAGTCCTCTTCACTACCCCCTATCCTTATTTGAAATCTCATCACGAAGTCTTCAATAGTCTATCATCAATACTCACATAACAACAACAACGAAATCAAGTTTATCACTCTAACCAATTCAACTATACCTTAGAATTTTCAAGCCTACTTAGCACTTCTACCTCCACCATTTAATGAGTTCTCACTCAAAGTCACACCAATATACTCTTACCTATCTACTGTTAATCATAAGGTTTTATCTCTCTCCTCCTTCCTATCTTTATCCCTATATGACACAAGTTTAACAAAAATATCATAATAAGGATACACTCACTCCTCCTCATCTACCCTCGTCCTCAATCTACTATTGTCAGCATCACTATTTGGACCTGGAGGAACTCATCATCTCCCCTTTTGGAGAAACCTCAAACTACTACCTCTCCATGAAAAATAAGCATGAATATCATTAGGGACTCAAATCTCAGTTACTCGAATACCCATTCTCATGAATATACTTCGAATACAATGTCTAAAGTTTAAACTTTATCTCCAACAACATTATTAGGCACGAATAGCATAAAGGACTTGCATACTCAGGCACGCAGAGATTCAAAAGGAACATTAACTCAAGGATAGGAACTCAACTCCATTATTCACAATTCAGGAGTACTTATTCTCTCCCATCACCCATAAATCGTCTACTATCATCAATACTTCTATCAAGACAGGAAAGCTAGATTACTCAAAGGGCTTGGAATTAAAGGTCATTAGCATGATTCAATCGAGAAATCTTATTTGAGGATATTCATAAAGAAGTACAATATCACTCGTCTGTCAAGACTCATTCTGAGTTCATAGAACTATACGTAGTATAAAACTCAGTTTGCATCTTATTTAACATAGGAGTAGAAGCTCTTAGATCCACGGGGTAAGATCAAAATTAATGAATTTATTCATTGTTTCTCATCCTTGAAACTTAACATGAATGGGAATCGATATGATGTGCATGGGATGAGGCCATAGGTACGACGTTGTACACCAGAAGGGAATAGAGTATCGCCTCAACTAAAGGGTAAAGATCGTATGAGATGGAAAAGAGTTGATATCTTATCTTGATCATCCTATCACTATCAAAGACACAAGATCTACTCTGGTTTACCACTTCATCATCTCCCCCTTAGCTCTCAAGGTCCTCTCTCTAAATTTGGGAATCAATTTCCTCTACTAGACTATAAGCATGTACCTCCACTTGGTCAAGAAATCACTACCCACAAGAATATCTTAAACTCTTCTGTTATGCTATAGTCGCATACATATAACTAGCAACTCAGACTCTTTTCAACGATATCACTCTTAGCTCCTTCCTGTCTCTATGGAAATCTCTCTATATTTGCTATTCTTATGGCGTACGTAACCACTTCCCACAACTCTTACAATCTAACCTCCTTTTCTTTTTACCTTTAGATTCCCAACGTCTATGCCCCCATAAACTCATTTGTATAAGATTTAGACTATCATGAAAAACCCATCATCATTTATCCATAATCCCCAATCGACTTAGCTACTTGTGACGACAAAGATTACCTAGATCAGCCAACTCCACATCGACGACTCAAATATACCATCTAGATTCTTATAGCTATCATAACTTAGACCTTCACATATCTTTACACAATCATGGATACATATCTCATGCCTCTTCTTATCTATTAAGTTATCCTCGTCTAACTCGTCTTACCTAATGGCACTTGTACATGCCCATAGCATCACTTCCTTACAAATCAACATCTTCATCTTGAACATACACTATGGCAAGCCTCTTAGAGCAAATCTTCAACTAAAACTACCACTCTCACGATGTTATCTCCTCTTTAACACTACTCCTCAAAATTCAAACTTAGGGTCTAGCACTAATATTTGCATCTATTACACACCTCTTTAATGCTAACTTACAACTACTAGGTAAAAATTTAAGGAAATAAGACCAGTAAAATCTCATAATGAATATTCAATCAACACGTCCCTTCCTCATAACTTAGTACCACTCACCTATTCAATCATATCTCCTTATCTGACTAAGCTCATAACTCGATGAGTCTCATGAACTCACTTAAAAATCAGAAGCCTAATTTAGATCTATCATATTTGAAAGCACTTTTTTCCCTATTCAACAACTACACTTCACCCTTAATAGTATGAATACTATAACACATCAACATAAACTTCCTTCTAGTTTGAGCAAGCTTTACCATATTCTAACAATAACTCTTCCTCTATACCTCATCATAAAAATCATGGGATAATTATGACTTTTTTATCAAACTTATGGCAATCGACTCATCACCCCATTACGTACCTAGTGGATACTTAACTTTAAATACAAGCCTCAATAAGCTATCATTCTCACTATCTGATCCTTTCATTTATCAGCTTTTCTTGGAAGCATGATCGCAACTGTGTAAACACATGACACACGAATTAAAAGAGGGTTTTCCATAGAGTCTAACTCTATCGCATGAATCAAAATATGAAAGAAGGGAAACCTTTTCTAATGTCCTATAACCTCCTGCTTATGAATTGTGGTACACAACACATCCATAAACAAGACTCTACTAAACACGACTATATAGACTCCCTAGGATACTTGAACTCTGTGCTCTGATACCAAGTTTGTCATTCCCCGGGAGGGTACCCTAGATGTAACTGGCACTCAAAGACTATTGCTAGTCCTCGAGCGAACCGCTTGGCCTCATCGTCACATCTTACTCAACAATGGAAGAAATACTCAAGGATAACATTTAAAGAAAAGACGAAATTATTATAAATAGTTTCTCAAAATAGTTCAATACTGAATATAAAAAACTTGATAATACTCCACTCTAGTTCAAGGAAGCCTCTACTCTAATCATTTAGAAGGTAGCATGATAGGCCATGGCTACCCGCTCAATAAATAAAGGACTGAATAAAATAAGAACAGGCTTCTCCCAAAAGTAAGGAGAGCTCACCAATCTTTGGATCTCGAAACTCTGAACCTCAACTGTATATCTACTAAAGTCCTCTATATCTCGTATCTACATTATGAAATGATGCAACGCCAAAATGGCGTCAGTACATGGAATGTACTGGAATGTATACAGGCTAAAAGTAAACAGATAAAGCTCAAACCAATCAATAGACTCGACTCAAGACTCAACTCTTCATCTCATAACTCAACTTAAGAAATCATGCAAGTTTTTAAGTTTGAAATCATTCTTTAGAAAATAGACTCAATGTTTAATGCAACGCGGTTCGAAAACAAGGATATGGTCAACTCAAGTGTTGCTTGAAAGTTTCTCTAACTGATATAACTCCCACCACTATGAGTTTTAGTGATGCACAACGATATGGCATAGTTGCATCGCCCATCCTTAACTTTCCACGAAAAAGGAAACTTCAACCTTTACCTCTCTCTCTCTCTCGGATCCAAAGCAAACGTCCAACTTTTGGGACAAGAGTTTCCAAAATTATGCTGAAACTATTAGAACTCATAAGTCCTTAATTGGTTCAATTTGGTAAAGTTTGGGACCAAATGTAAATTTTATTCTAAGCTTAGTCTTTAAGATTAAATTGTTGTTGAGTCATGTGTGTGGCCATTTCTAATTGGTCCATGTGGGAGATGTTTGCCCATAAATATATGTATATATCTTGTATAAGACTAAGCCTTCCCATTCTTAGAAAAATTCAAGAGAGAGCAAGAAGAAAATCAAGAGAAAATTGTAGAACCCTCTCGGGTTGCTACAATGATTCCAAAAAAATTGCATTTTTTTGAGTTTTCGATTATTTGACACTTCAAGCTTGGTATATTGGATCCCCTAAGTGGCATGGAGGCGTTAGTTGGTCAAGAAAAAGCTTAATTTGACGGCTACGAAGATTTGAGTCTAGTAAGAGATTGAAAGGTATGTTAATTTATAGCTTTATTTTTTGTAAATTAAAGATTGTGGGGGTGTTAGGGATGTGTTAAATTAACGGTAAGACATGACAAGAGGGTTGGTTGTTAGTTGAATTATGAATTTTGAATTTGGGGTTTGAATTGAGGGCAAGTTTACATATGAAGTTATATTGATCTATAGTCTTGTGTTTATTTTTATTTGACATGAAAATAGTTCTTGTGAGGTGAAAGAAGTGTTGGGAAACTATGTGAATGTATTCTTGAAGGTTAGCTTGAATTGGAACCCCGTTGGAAGCGTAATGTTACGTTTTAACGTTGGGGGTTTGCGTTGGGCGTTGGAGTGATGTATTATAGTCCTTGGAGTATATAGTAAGGCTTGAATACGGTAGATGTATATTCATATGTATGCTGCCCTGTTATACTAAGTATGCCATAATCATGTTTTGTGATGTTTTTAATATTGTGATGGCATTGGAAAGGGGTTTATTGTTGCTGTAGGTTGTTGTTGTTGTTGATAGATTATTTGAACCGAGTTGAATTCTCAGGGCAACATATTATAAGGGGAGATACTGCTGAAATTTTTATAAAAATTTGGAACCAAAGAAAAAAAAAGTTTGGATTTAAGACCCGATACGGTTGCTAATCGTTGGCGTTATTGTAATTTGTGTAGACGTTGGACATCCAGAAGCATAAATTAAATTGGTCTTGCGTTGGAATTAATTGGAGAAAGAAATCGAGATATGTAAGATTTTCTATCTCTTGGCATGAGTTGGTTAAACTTAGTCAATGTCGTACGTTTGAAAAATCTCTTTTCCTTCACAAATTGGGTCCAAATATAATTCATGTTCATTCTTTGCCACTCTTATGCTAAATTAATCTCATCCTTAACTTGAGTCTTTAGAATCCATGAATAGTGTTCGTTTGACCGAAAGCTAAATAGTTTGGAAAACTATGGGTTAAATTGTTCCGAAATCACTTTAAAAATTGTTTTTAAGCCTATTCTGGTAATGTGTAGGATGGAAATTAAGCAAGTTCCTTTGGAATAACCTTTATGTGTAGATTTGAGCAATTTTGGAAAAATTTCATAAACAAGTAACTTCTTGATTTCAAAAATGAACATTTTTCATATTACTAAGTTTTTGGAACTAGTTTT
>JAOTQR010105562.1:0-27511 GCA_025774065.1 Solanum ossicruentum | reverse complement strand
TAGCCTATTGATCAATTTGGTCCCAAACTTTTCTATTTTGATCCAATCAAGGACTTCCGACTCAAACTTAATTATGCCCACCAAATTCAGTTGATACTCTAATCATGCACCAAAAAATATACCTAAGTTCAAATTACATGACATCCAAAACAAAATTTTCCAAATGGATAATCATCCTTAATTTAAAGAAATATGGGGTCTAACACACTTTAAGTGTTACTTTGTACATGACCTAAATCTTCTGCCAATTAACACGTGTACTGTTATCTAATTTGTGAGATAGCCATGTGTATTGACATTTTAGATATTGACTAGAAGTTCCCTGCTGTTACCAACATCTTTGAATACTCTTTTTCTCTTCCTCATCTCAGTCACATTTTTTCCAAACCCTTTCAACCAAAGTTTTAAATTTTTGTTCGATATGTTTCTCTAATAGTGTTGTATTTGGTTCACTAAAAGGTAGGCTGTTTTGCTTTGTGGATTTTGTCCCTTCTCTTTGAATTTGATGAATGATACTAATGTTTATTGTGTCAATATTAATTTAGTAACTTTAATTGAAAGGTGTGAAATTCTCCGATGGGTGTTCTAGAATTACTTACTTCTTCAGTTCTTAATTAATTTGCTCATGCTTGTTCTCTTCTGATTTTGGTTTGATTTATTAATTGAATTGTACTCAGTTATTATATTTTAGGATCCCTTATATTTATTAATAGGCTGCCTAATAATTCATTAATAAATAACACTAGTTAACAATTCAACAATTAGATTAGGATTTTCATGCTATAAAAAATAACCGCGTATGTGACTAAAATTTTCCACACGGATATTATAAGAAAAATTTTTAGTGCATGATACGATCTTATTCCATAAATTAAAATATATGAATATTCAATAACTCAATCTCAATCTCATAGAAGGATAGACAAATCTACCTCAATGCCGGAACCACACAAATGGTATTTATATAGTCGCTGGTCATGAAATTCTCCTTTGTCTATGCTATCCCCAATTTCTTTCTACTTAGTGCCTTAGTATTGGAATTAAGGTATTTAATGGAAAAAGGGTGGTGACAAATCATAGTGCACCTTTCGAACAATTGAAAGGCAAAGTATAATGCTTTATTCTTTTATCTTCTTTTCAAGTGACCATGCTATGTATAATTAAGACAAGTGTAGTGCATATAATTTTTTTTAATAGTTGCCACCTCCAATCGGATCATTAGATTATCACAAATAAAAATCATATTCGTCCTCGAACTTGAAGTAAAAGAAAATGCCTGAAGTTTCAAAAAGATGAGGATATTTGCCACACATGTCGGACTCTGTCTCCCAAGTTGCCTCCTCAGCAGGCTAATATCGTCACTAAACCTTAACTGAAGCGATTTCCTTTGTCCTGAGTCTACGAACCTGTCTATCTAGAATGACTATTGGCTCCTCCTTATAAGTCAAATCCGGACCCAATTCTACGAAATCATAAGAAATAACATGGGACTCATCTGGTATGTATTTTCGAAGCATTAAGCATGGAATACTAGATGGACATTTGATAGTCTAGGTGGCAAAGCCATCTTATAAGCCACCTCGCCTACTCTTCTCAGAATCTCAAATGGGCCAACAAATCTTGGGCTAAGCTTACCCTTCTTTCCGAACCTCATCACACCTTTCATGGGTGAAACCTTCAACCGCACATGATCGCCTACCACAAATTCCAAGGGACAAACTCTCCTATTAGTATAGCTTTTCTGCTAACTCAGGGCTGTCAACAATCGGCTCTGGATTAGGCGTATCTACTCCATCGCATCTCTGAGCAAACCAGGGCTTAATGCATCAATGATAACTGAGTCGAACCACCCAATAGGTGATTGACACCTATGCCCGTACAATGCCTGAAATGGTGCCATCTGAATACTGTAATTAAAACTGTTATTATAAGAAAACTCCGCTAAGGGCAAATGTTGATCCTATCAGGCACCAAAATCAATCATATAGGCCCTAAGCATGTCCTCCAATGCCTGAATTGTCCGCTCAGACTGGTCATCCGTCTGGGGATGAAATGCTGAGCTCATGTCTAATCATGTACATAAACCATGCTACAATGCCTTCCAAAAGTGAGAGGTGAACATTGAACCTTGATCTGACACAATAGAAATAGGTACCTCGAGTAATCTAACAATCTCACGTATATAGATTTTAGCTAGCTATTTTGCACTATGGTTAGTTCTCATCGGGATGAAGTGAGTTGATTTGGTCAACCTATCTACAATCACCTAAACTGAGTCAAACTTACCCAATGTCACAGGTAATCTAGTCACAAATTGACAAGAATTTACCAACATGATAAAATATGTATCACAAGCACTAAGGGCAGTAATGCACTCCCACTTCCACTCGGGAATGGGCATCCATTGTATTGAACCTCCTGGCTTTTGATGCTCAGATTTAACCTGCTAGCCATTCAAATACTTAGCCACAAATTCTATAATGTCACTTTTCATCCCACACCACGAATAATATTGCTTCAGATCATGAAATATTTTTGCCACACCCAGATGAATGGAATATTTAGCATAATGAGCCTTTTCCAAGATTAAGCGAACCCAATCACCTACCTTAGGTACACAAATGCGCCCATCAATCTGCAACACCCCTCAAAATCAAAAAAATCTGACTTAGCTTCACCCCACAACACTTTATCCCGAATGACACATAATTTGTCATCATCAAACTGGTGACCACGAATCAAATCCAACAATGTAGACCTAGCCTTAATGAAGGCCAACACATTATGAGGTAGGGAGATGTCAAGTCTTACCAATTCTCTACTCAAAGACTAAACCTCCAAAGCTAAAGGCCTCTCCTTAGCCTTACGAAATGCCAAACTACCCATGCTAGAAGCCTTCCATCTCAAAGCATCAGCCACTATATTAGCCTTGCCAGGGTGATAAAGAATAGAGATATCATAGTCTTTTAGCGACTCCAACCACCTACGTTATCTCATGTTCAGATTAAGCTGAGAGAAAATATACTTAAGGCTATGATGATCAATGTAGATCTCACAGTGCACCCCATAAAGGTAGCGCCACCACAATTTCAACACGAATATTACCACAGCCAACTCAAGATCATGGGTAGGGTAGTTTCTCTCATAAACCTTCAGCTGTCATGAAGCATAGGCTATAACCCTCCCTTTTTGCATCAATACTCCACCTAAGCCTACATTTGTAGCATCACAATAGACCATGAAGTGCATGCCCTCTTCAGGCAAGGCTAGGATAGGAGCCAATGTCAATATTTCTTTAAGCTTTGAGAAGCTTGACTCACACTCACCAGTACATGAAAATGTTACATCCTTCTGAGTAAGCCTAGCCATAGGGGCTGCGATAGAGGAGAATCCTTGAGCAACACGACGGGAGTAGCTTGCTAGTCCAAGAAAACTACAAATTTCTATTACTGAGGTGGGTCTCACCCAATCACGAACTGATGCAATCTTGACCAGGTCAATAATAATGCCATCCTTAGTCACCACATGACTTAAGAAAGCTATAGACTCAATCCAAAATTTGCACTTAGAGAACTTAGCATAAAGTTTTTCTTCACGCAACCTTTGGAGAACGGTTCTCAAGTGCCGAATATGGTTTGCCTCACTCTTAAAGTATACTAGGATATCATCAATTCCATAAAAGTGGTAGGGGCATTAGTCAACCCAAATGACATAACTAGAAACTTATAGTGCCCATACCGAGTTCTAAAGCCAGTCTCTGGGATGTCTGACTCCCAAACTCTCAATTGATGATAACTCGACCTTAAATCAATCTTAGAGAACACTGAGGCATCCTGAAGCTGATCAAACAGGTCATCAATATGGGGTAAAGGATACTTGTTCTTGATGGTCACTTTGTTCAACTAGCAACAGTCAATATGTATTCTCATAGTACCGTCCTTCTTCTTCACGAACAACACCAGTGCAATCCAAGGTGACACACTAGGCCGAATGAACCCCTTTTTTAACAGATCATCTAATTGCTCCTTTAACTCTGCATAAGCCATCCGATAAAGAGAAATGGATATAGGCTTAGTGTTCAGTTTCACATCAATAGGGAAATTGATATCATGTTTTAGGGGAACATCAGGCAAGTTAGAAGGAAACACATATATGAAATCCCTCACTACCCTCGTGGTCTCTAAAGAAGGTGACTTTGTAGAAATATCACGTACGTGAGCCAAATAAGATAAACACCCATGCTCCATCATGCGTTGAGCATTAATATAAGACATCGCCCCCTTAGGATAAGAGCTAGGAGCGCCTGTCCATACTAGTTAGGTAAACCTGGATATGCTAGGGTCATAGTCTTAGCATAACAATCAAGAATTGCATGATAAGAGGACAACCAATCCATTCCCAAAATAACATCAAAGTTTATAATGTCTAGGAGGATCAAATTGGCATGGGTCTCCCTACCTGAGTATACCACTATGCAATCCCGATATACCTGATCCACCACTAAGGATTGACCTACCGGAGTTGAAACATGAATAGGCACATCAAGAGGCTCACATAAACTATCAATATCAGTAGAAAAATAAGTTGATACATATGAATAGGTAGATCTAGGGTCAAACAATACTAAAACGAAATGATGATGAACCGGAACAATGCCTGTGATCATAACATCAGATGTTTATGCCTCAGTTCGACATGTAATGGAATAACATACTCAACGTTCACAATTGACTTGTGCTTTGCCATGAGTGCCACCTCGAGCTCCATCCCTGGCACCTCTAGTACCACCTCTCACACTTTATGAAGCACCTCTAGTTGTTGGAGCTGATGTAGAGCGAGTTCTCTGTGCCCTCAGTGGAAAAGAAGCAGGAGCATGCTTGGGGAAAACCTAGGCCTTATGACCGAACTCATCATATACATAACAACCTTTGGCCTACTAGTACTATCTGCACCAGGAATGGCTGCATGAATTGGTCTCCCCTGATAACCCTAGGCGCCCTGTCTTTGAGTATTTCTATCTCTGGGTGTATGACTTCCAAATTGATCCTAAAGGCGGGATCTCTTACTATCACCATGTCGTGCATGCCTGATGCCCTCTATCATCCTAGCATAGCCAACAATACTCTAAAATAAACTGCCAGATAACACAAGAGAGGTTGTGGCCTCCTGGAGATAGCTTGCAAACCCCTTTATGAATCGGCATAGCGTGACAACTTGTGGAATCATGCTTCATATTGGAACATAGTCATAGAACCCTTCTCCAATCTATCGAAATCATCACCACACCTATCACGAAGACCATAGGGTACGAATCTCTCAAGAAAGATCTCAGTAAACTGCTCCCGACTCAGTGCTGGAGCATGACAGGACTTTGGGCCATAACCGACCTCTACCACTCTTTGACCATACTTGTCAACTAATAAGATGTATAAGCTACTCTGCGGGCCTCCAAAATGCCTAAATTAAATAGTCGATCTTGACAATCTGTTAGAAAGTCATATGCCCCATCCCTGGCTGTACCGTTAAATTTGGGAGGAGCCAATCTCATAAATCTTTCAAAGTTTTTCTTCTCAGACAAGGACATCGCAGCATTGGTAGAAATTGGTGGGGCTAAAAACCTTGGAGGTGCAATAGAAGGCATACAAAATGGACTCAAGGTCTGGAATCCCATACTAGGTCCTTGAGTTAGCTGTGAAGGACTAATAGATATAACAAGAACTGTAGTACCAGGAAGATTACTTGTAGCAGAGATAACCTCTAACCTTTCCAATAATCGAGCCAATAGCTCCTATAATACTAGTGTACCCTTTGAGGTTGCATGAGGCTGAAGTGGATATCAGCCTGTTGCTCATAAATTGGATCAACAATGGGCTCAGGTGAAGCCCCTTTGTTTTGACCTCGGGCTAGTGCTGCTCTTCTAGACCAGCCTCGACCTCTAGCTCTGCCACTACCTCTGCCTCATCCTCTGCCTGGGGCTTAGACAGTAGGTAAAGACTCATCCTAGGTATCTCTAACTCTAGTCCTCGCCATCTATGAATAAAGAATGGATTAAAAGTATACAAAGCTTGAATATAAAAAAATCGCATGAAAGGATTCAATGAAAAGAGGATTTCTCTTGACAAGCATCCTGTAGACTGTTGAAGATAGATACAGACTTATCGATTCACGAGACTCTACTAGACACTCTGCTCTTTAACTTATGAAATAGGCGAATCTAGAGCTCTGATACCAAACTTGTCACAACCCAAATAAAGTCATGACTGAAAGAAAACTTAATTCCCAACCCAAGGATAAAGTACACTTAAAGTAGAAACTCCAATAGGTAAATAGTCATTACATAATATAATAAACCACTCATAAAATCATAATCCAGAGCCTGGTGTCAGGAGTGTAAAGAGCATCTAAATGCATACGTACTAGTGAAATAAGTACATCTTAGACTTCAAATAGAGATAAAGACTTAATAACTAATATAGAATCCAATGGCAACTCAAAGCTCTGAGTCTCACCACTAGATCTAGTATGAATCGATTGCACGAACAAATTAACTACTACATGGATAATCTTGATGAGAATCTATGGGGGTCAAAGAAGTAGGGGTGAGTACACCTAATATATACCCAGTAGGTTTAACCGACTGGGAATCAGAAATTGAATAAACTATGAAATAATTTAGGAATGCTTCCACCTATAGCAAGAAAACCAATCTGGTATTGGTGCTGCAAATTTATATAGCATGCCGAGAATAAAATAAACATATAATCTTAATTAAACCAATCCAAAACGATCACTAGTAATATAATGATATGGTATGCAATACAATGTAAAGTGGAATCAAGACTGTCGCACAGCTTGTCGTATACAATCTCAATATCTCAACTACCTTGCACCTAACTTGTGGTCAAGGACTCGTAATAATAATCTCAATGTATCAACTACCTTGTCACTTGAGTGCTCATGGTCAAGATGATACAAATCTCAATGTATCGACTACCTTGCAACCTAAGTGCTCGTGGTCAAGGACTCATGATACGAATCACCATTTACAACTTCCCAAAATATCATGACATGTAGTATAAAGTTGCATGCAATCAAGACATAGTTATAGAAGCGATATTTCTTTCAATAAATACAATACTTATCAAAGTTCTCTAAGTTAGAAATTTTATATTCACCATCTTTTATACATTTTGGGGTATTGTTCTCTTTAAAATTCTCCACCATATTTTAAAATTATCATTTCCTATTTAGTCTCGATTCTCAATATTATACCCAATGTTATGCCAAAGGTACATACTTTTGGTCATCATTTATTCCATATTTAATATTTTTATTTATCCTTCTTGAGCATAAATTTTGTGAGTTGTGCTAGATAGGGAGATTAAATTGATATGAAAATGAAGAGATTTGAAGCCAAAATGAATCAAAAGTAAAATATTATAGAAGAAAAATAAAACAAACTTAATGGATTAAAATTAATATATTAGTCATATTCAGTACTCTATATTACTCTACTTGATAAACTGACAAGGGTCGAATTCTGCTACAATTTATTATATCAAGTGGTACTTTAAGTGTTACTTTATGCATGGCCTAAACCTTCTGTGAATTAACATGTGTAATGCTATCCAATTTATGAGCTAGCCATGTGTATTAACATTTTACATATTGACTAGATGTTCTCTGTTCTTTCTAACATCCCTCAATACTCTCTTTCTCTTCCCCATCTCAGTCACATTTTCTCCAAATCCTTTCAACCAAAGTTTTTAATTTTTGTTTGATATTTTTCTCTGATAGTGCTATATTTTGATTCACTAATAGGTAGGCTATTTTGCTTTGTGGATTTTGCCCCTTCTCTTTAAATTTCATAAATGACACTAAGGTTTATATTTTCAATATTAATTTAATAACTTTAATTAAAAGGCGTGAAATTCTCCGATGGGTGTTCTACAATTACTTCCGTCTTCAGTTCTTAATTAATTTGCTCATGTATGTTCTCTATGCATAATTTAGACAAGATGTAGTGCATATAATTATCTTTTTAATGGTTGCCACCTCCAATTGGATCATTACAATGGGACACACTCTATGGGGTATAGGGACTTAGGACATTCATCTCCTTTCAATTATCAACACAAGTAACATCAAACATAGCATAGAGACTAAGGGAAAGTCTCCATAAGCATATAAGCGAAGTATAGATCGTACATATCATGTCATATCATCCACCAATACCACTAATCATAAGTGGGAGGGGGGACAAGACATGTTCCGGGAGCCAAGACATGTTCTGGGCTTACCCTTAAAGTAAATAACAAAGTAATAAGTCTTAACATAAGCAAGATTGAAAGTAGATATTGTCCCTAGAATGGAGTACTCACCAGAAGCAAGTTTTTAAACAATAGTACTAACCACAATGAGATGAATGGATAGGAGCTCCGATCCTTACATGGTTAGATCATGTAGGCAAAAAAGGTATGTGTTAGTAGTTGGAACGTACTAAGTATGCGATATACAAGACAACAAGAGATCAAAATGCCATAATAGTCAAGATGCACGATCATATAGAAGGTTAACAAGCTCAATATGATATGAATGATCAATGCCTTAGTCAAAACATGTATGGAATGCAAATAATCATAAAACATATATATATATATATATATATAGGAAGAGACCTTAACCAATACTTAAGACCATGTGAGCTACTACATGAAATCTTGATGTTTCCTCCACACCAGACAAGGAAGGGTCAGCTTGTCAAGGTAAACCATATCTTACCTTACGATAACTTTCCTATTTAGGAGAGTGCTTTACTAATGCCTTATGGGGACGTTACCCATTTCGATTATGATAAGAACCTTATGGTAATTCCAACTTTTTTTATCATTATTTTGCATATACCTTATGGCAACCCCACCATTTTTGATAAATCATGCAATATACAAATCACAAACCTTCAATGATAATATATTTGAGGGACATAGAAATCTACCAAGGTCCTCTCGGTTCTGAGTCAACATCCCATAGAATATTTAAATCATAATCCTAATCATATCATGCATAAATTGCAAATCTTAACATCATAATAGAAGTATCTCATAAAAACCATAACATCATAACATAAAAAGGGCTTCAAAATCTTTCATAAATTTCATAATAACCCCATTGAATCATAACATGATATCCCTTAACCATTCATAATATTTGTGAGTTACAAATCTTGCAATCAAATCTTTCATCAACATAAGATGCTTCATTGTATAAACATAGTCCAAAATATGGTGGGTTTATGCATAGGATCTTAAAATAGTGAAATCCAAGAGTAATATGGATAAAAGAGATCAAACTTAATTGCTTGAAATCCCTCAAAAACAATCCACCATCATCAATGCAAGACCCTACTTAGGGAATCACTAAAATCATCTCAAAAACCATAAATCTCATAGTATTTCATAGTACCATAACACCCATATCTTGAACATCATAAAGTAAATCCATAGTGTCAATCTTTAATAGGTGTTCATGCATTTCAAATCAATAATTGATCATTTTCAACTCAAATCATGCATATAAAGAATAATAAGAAGTAACCACGAAGAAAAAAAGTCTTGAAGTCAAAGGTTTAATTGAAAAAGATTTTGGACTCCATGAGTAAAAGGACCCATAAATGAAGAAACGCACATACCTAAGGTATTGAGATTGATGAAGAGGACTTGAAGAAACTTGGCGAATCACCTTAGTGCTGGACTTTTAATGGAAGAACCTTGAACCGTATAAATTTGGATGAATTCAGAAGAAGAATTTTGGGAGAATTTGAGAGGAATTTAGGAGTATTTGTTAGTAAAAAGAGGCTAAAATGAAGAAATTTTGAGGCTTCCCATCTATAAGGGTTTGGCATTTGTCGAAATTTCTCTCACTTAAATCTGAAAATTTTTTAAAAAGTTTGTACTATAATGGAGCAGCAGTGCGACACTGAGTATTAACTCACAATTCATTTCCGTGTGAAATTAAAATGAGTTTAGGTCACTTTTGTACTAACATAAACCCTTTCTGCGATGCGAAGAGGTTGTCATACACTTCTGGAAAGTACGAAATCATAGAAAATTTTATTTTTGATACAATTGACTAAAAAATCAAAGGAGATCATTTTCCCTCATAATTTTGCCTTCTGAACAAGTATACAGACTCAGATTTGTCGAGAAACGTACAAAAAATGTGTTATGCAATGAATCTATTATAAGAACAATTTGAATAACTTTAGGAAAAGTTACAATATCTCCTCCTTGGGAACATTCTTCCCCGAATATGATAGAAACCAATAATTTCCTTCCCAAACATAAATTCATCAATACAATTTAAACATCATTTTCATGAAAATTTACAAACTTATGCATTAAATACCATCAAAACATGCTACCATGAGTATGTATGCATGCAAAGCGACATAAAGGTTTGAAATACATGACTGGACACCATATACATGATTAACTTATTACCTTAAGCTTGAATAAAATGGAAACGATAAGACTATTATTTCTTCATATACCCAAATAGCACTTACAGCTTATTGATTCCTCCAAAAAAACTTTTACAATGGTATATCTTTGTTCCTCAATCTCTTCACTTACCTATCCAATATCTCAATCGGAACCTCTTCATATATCAAGTTCTCTTCAACAACACCTACAACCTCCAAAGGCACAATGGAGTTTGTGTCACCTATACACTTCCTTAACATGGACACATGAAAGATCTGATGAACCAGATTTATTTTCATAGGCAACTCCAACTTGTAAGCAACATTACCAACACGCCTCAAAATTCTATAAGGCCCTACATACCTACGGTGTGACTTTCCCTTCTTGCCAAACCGAACTACGCCCTTCATGGGTGAGACTTCCAAATACACCTAATCATCCATTATAAACTCAAGATATCTCCTTCTAATGTAAAAATAAGGACTTTTGTTGACTTTGAGCATCTTTAATCTCTAACTTATCAATCTCACATTCTCCAAGGCTTTCAAAACCAAATTCAAACCTATCAAAGTCATTTCTCCCACTTCAAACTACCCAACTAAGGATCTATAATGCCTCTTATATAAAGCCTCAAATGGTGCCATCTTGATGCTAGAGTGGTAACTATCATTATAATCAAGCAAAATCAATGTGTGGGAGATGCTCATTCCAACTATCCTAAATCATATACTCAACAATTTGAATGGTCCTTTTAACTTAATGACCTGGTTATGGGAAAAAAGTCATGCTAAGCTTGCCTTAGTACCAAGGCCGCTACGGAAAGATCTCCAAAAGTGAGAGGCAAATTGGGTACTACGGTCTAAAATGATAGACAATGGAACCCCATGCAATCTAACCAACTCATGGATGTAAAATATAGCATAATCTTCATCACCATAGGTTGTCTAAACCAATAGAAAGTGAGCTGACTTCATCATTCTATCAATAATAACCCAAATAGAATCAAAATGCTTCTTTCTCCTAGGCAAGCTAATCATAAAATCCATATTGATTCTTTCCCAAATCCATGTAGGAATTTCTATGTCTTGGGCTAGGACACTCGACCTTTGATGTTCGAGTTTGACTTCTTGACAATATTGACATTCGACTACAAACTTTGCAAGCAATATTGACATCCGACTACAAACTTTGCAATGCCTCTTTATATACTACTCTACCAATATATCTCCCTCAAATCCCTATACATCTTAATAGAATCGAGGTGAATGAAATAAGATGAATTATGGGCCTATTTCAAAAATACATCCTCAACCCATCAACATTTGACACACAACCTACGTTGATGCCTAAAGACACCATCTCCCCACTTGGGAGAAAACCTCCACCTTTCCCACTTTTAAAAAACCTCCACCTTTCCCACTTTTACCAATGCCTTCAATTCAACCAAGGATCGATCAAGGTCTTGCTTGGATTTTACCTCTTCAACCAAGGAAGATTTAGAACCATCTAGAACCACCATATCTCCATCTTCGGCTTCATCCAACCTAACCCCAACCAAGCCAATCTATGAATATCTTTGGCTAATTCCTTCTTTCTATCATTGATGTGAGCCATGATCTACATGGATACCCTACTTAGTAATTGGCTACAACATTAGCTTTGCTTAGGTGATAATAAACACTCATATTATCATCTTCAAGGAGTTCTGACAACCTTTTTAGCCTCAAATTTTGAGATCTCTTTGGGTGAACACATTTTGAAGACTCTTGTGGTCAATCAAAACATCTACATGAACCCCATACAAATAATGACACCATACTAAACTTGTTAGCCTGAAGGAGTAGAATGACCTTGTAAATGCCCATCTCTGCATTTGTAAGTAACATTCAAACAATTGGTTATCTTATGCCTCATCTTTCCACATCCATAGCATTTATTGATACCTACTAAGCATTTGACCCTATGGTTCCTACTACACATTGGACATGTTGGGATACTAGCAACCACCTTTTGAGGCTTAGGAGTCCACCTTTGGCTTGATGCATGAGATGAGCCTTGATCGGAGAACCTTTGGACTTGTTGAGAATGAACATTCCTACCATCAATCCTTTGATGTGAGAAACCACCAATATTAATTCTAGTTCTCTTATGCTTTCTTGCTCTCTTTGCTTTGAGCTTCTCTTCCTCAATTTATTCAGTGTATGTCATCAACCTGGAAATGTCAATTTCTTTAATAAGTATGTAGGATTTGCATTCTTTGACAACAAATTATGAGACTCCTGAAATGAGCTTGCTTGTATGAGCTCGACACCTAGTAACCAATATTGGAGAATATTTGGACATCTTTGTATTTTGAGACATACTTTCTCACACTCGAATTTCCTTTTTTTGAGTTTGTGAATTCTATCACCTTCGCTTCCTCAACTCAAGTGGAAAAAAATGACCAAGAAAATGAACCTAAATTTCTCTCAATATATGGGACACTCGTAAATTCTCTCTACCTTTCATTGGTTAAATCATACTTGAGCAACTCTCTTTAGTTGATGGCCCGCTAATTTTTCCTTCTCCTCAGATGGCATACCTGTAATAGTCAATTCTTATGGATCTTCTTCCACTTTAAACCTATGAAACTTGGGTGGGTTCATTCTTTTGAAATCTCTCACTCTTGTTTCCTCTAAGCCCATATTAGGAGGAGCTATCACCCCTTGGTTCACTTAGGTGGTCATGGCTTAGGGAAGTATAGAGATAGCAGTACAAAACTCGACATTTGTCCCTTGCTTGACCAATAGATCATTAGGGGCTTGTACCTTATTAGCATTGAGTGCTATTGAATTGGAGCATTCCATGGAGGCATTTCCTAATAATTGCAAAAAATAATCATTAAAGGATGGAACTTGCCACGAATCAAGCTAGGCCTTTGGTGTGATACGACATTTAGTATTTCCGAAGAAATCCCAACCAAGACATCTTAGCATATCAAGTATATATAAGATAAGTGAATCAACAGTAGGAAACAAAGAAATAGGTAAGTCTCCAAATAAAGTCTATAGATAAAGGTAAAGTTTAGGCCCAATTAAACAGACTTACATATTGTTTTTTCTAGAAATGCCTCTACTACACTAACTAGGTGGGAACATAAAACAAGCCACTAGCTCACCCAGAAAAAGAAAAGAAATGGTATAAAAGTAAAAACATAGTCTAAACATAGCAAGAAAAAATATAAACTCAAGAAGTAGTCCCAAAGCATGAGGACTTGCCAATCAAGTGAACATGTCATCTCTCTTGCTACGAGAGTGTGTAGGATGATCATCAAGGTCTACATTATAATATAATGCATGAAAAGAAGTATGCGTCAATATGTTGAATGTACCATGTATGTGAGAAATGTAATGCATGTCATATAATTTAGTTATATAATGACCAAGTTAGAAAACATGATAGGCACATCATTATAGCACAATACTAAATCATAAACAAGGTCAATGCAATTTAAGAATCATAATAGAACTTTAATAGCGCAAATAATGAATTAGTAACAATCGGTTATTTGTGAGAATCATGTAGCTTTGAAATTCTTAAACAATAGTGAGAATCATAAGTCATAATGAGATTCATAAATCATCCTAACAAATATGTTGGACATTGTGAAAGCTACTATTAATCAACATAAATTATGTGAACTATAATATGGAGTCCCAATGTTTACCTATAAACTTGAGGAGATGGGAAGACTACTTGCTAAGGTCAACTCCTTTATACCTATGTGAATCCACTAAGCGAGATGAGATAACAAGCCTCTACTAACGGGTGACTCTTTCTAAGTTATCAAGCCTCAACTAATGAGTGATACGTCTTATCATATCCTATAGTGGCATGTAGTCATAGGACAATAGGATTTGCTACTAGTGGGGGTTATCTCAACTAGTGGGTGAGACTCAATCACAAGGTCCACTCACTGCTACATAAATTGTAACACCCCGTGAAATTACCGAAACGCTTCTAAACTTTACTTTGCGCACAACGTATCTTCTCAAGCTCTGATAGAAAATTCAAGATCAGATTTGCGATTAGTGCATAAAACTGAGTGGAAAAATAGTCTCAACTCAACTTTAATGCGAAAGAACACGAATTACATTTTTCAAAGAATGCTTAAAACGGTGGGGTTTTTGTGCCTTTTCAGCAATGCAGAGAGGAAACAGAACCACACTTTTGTATTTTTCAAATAATTTGATGAGAACTGAAATTCGCGAAAAAGTGCATAAAAGCAATAGTGTGCATCGCGCACTAGTACATAGGGGAGACATTTTTTTCTTTAATTAGAGAAGGACAATTTCATCTTTTTCGACTTAATTTAATATTCCTAGAATTGTTTTTGAAGTATTTTTCATACAAAGGAGTGTTTAAACCCAAAAATATTCTAAGTCTATTATTTTTACGCTAAATCAGAGAGAAGAAGAGGAGAGACAAGTGAGGGTTCCCAGAGAAGATTCAATTCCTTGAAGAAATCTTTATTTTCAGGTATAATGGCTACCCCAAAAGCATGGGATTGTTCTTCCATGTGCCCAAGATCAAGTTAGGATATATAACTGATCCTTAAAAAGTCTTGAATTGTGATTCTTGAAAGTTTCTTGATTTTCAGCATGTAATTCTTGAATATTATCTTGAGTTCATGATCTTATGCTTTAAACTATACTTTACATCTTAAATTGGTGATCATCATGTACACTGTTTACTGTATATCATCATTACTAGGCGATTATGATTTAGCCCTTGCAAATTCTCTCTATAAACACTTGAATAATGAACTTAGGGGGATGTCTAGAGCCTTGATTATCCAAATGTCATGCTTGATTGAGTTGGAGTCTTGATGTGATTAGTGCTGATGATTGTGATAGCTGAAGTTATACTGACAGAGTCAGATAAATATATTCCCTTGAATTCAAAAAGATAGTCTTGTCCGTAGCGATTGAGTGACGGGCATCCTTGATGAATTGATGGACTTATTAGTATATCAAGTTCTGGGAGAAGTATTGAGCATCAAAAATGAGTAAGAGTAAGTCCCAGTTGCACTCATTACCTACGTGGACAGCGTAGCAGAGGATTGGACTATGAGAACGGATGTTTCCTTAGTCCCAAAAGAGGACTTACTATTATTATAAACCCCTGATGTATGCCCTTTTACCCTGGCAAGGTACTGGGTGGATACCACAATGACATCACTTCATTGTACCATCATAGCTCATAGTTCATAGGTGTAGGTTCAAGAAACTCCCAGATAGGTTTCATGAGGATAGAACTCTGATGTGATATGATGGTTTGATGTTTAATGGATAGTGAGGTGATAGAGTCTTGTCTCTTACCCTGAGGTGAGGCTTAGTAATTAATGAGAGATTGTTAAAATGTTTCCTTTCTATTAGCCTATTTTATATACAATACATTCCACGTACTAACGCTCCTTTGGCGCTGCATCATTTTATGATGCAGATATTGTAGATAGAGGACTTCAGCAGTCCAATTGTTGAGGTTCAAAGCTTTGATTTCAGTCCATGGTGAGTCCTCCCCAGCATTTGGAGGATGGTTATTTTTTTATTTTATGTCAGTATTTCTTTAGATTGTGGTACCCATGACCTGTCATGGTTCCTTCTTAAATAGTAGTTATAGAGGCTTCGTAGACATAGACGGTTGATGGATACAGTTAGGATAGTTTGATTCCCTTGTCCTTTCTTTGAGATACTTATTCATATTATGTTTTTTTAGTTGACTACTATAATGAATCTTCTACTTATGAGTTGATTGAACGATGGAAAAGAGGCTAAGTGGTCCGCGTGGGAGACTAGCAATAATTTCTGAGTGCCAGCCATGCTTAGGGTATCCTCCAGGGGCGTGTCAAACTTGGTATCAGAGCCCAATGTTTGAGTGCCCTAGGAAGTCTACGAAGCTGTGTCTAGTGGAGTCTTGTTTATGGGTTTGTTGTGCACCACACTTCATAAATAGGAGGCTATAGGACACTTGGAAGTGTTTCCCTTCTTCTATGATCTGAGCTTGTGTTATTGAGTTATCCTATAAAATTCTGCTTTTAACTCGTGCATTTTACACTTACAGTAAATGTCGGCCAAGAGAACTATCGCTCGGAGAGATACCCCATCTCCCGTTGTTGAGAACACCCAACTGAAGGTTCTGGCTCAAACTGAGACCAGGAGGCGGGGATGCCCCACTAGGATTGTTGAGGTCCCTCAGGCGCCCCCTGCTCAGCCTTAGTCAGCTACCACTACTGAGGTAGAATTCTGAGGTGCCAACACTATGTTGACACAATTAGTGGCCTCATAAGGGAATAGCCATGGTTCTCAGGCTCCTAGTTCTAGCTCCCAGGAACCCCCCGTTGCAACCCGACTCAAGGACTTCTTGAGATGAGCATGATGTTGTCTCCTATTCTTGAGTCAGTCCTGATAGTGAATGAGTTTCTTGAGGTCTTTCCTGATGATCTTCCCAGAGTCCCTCATGATAGAGGGATTGACTTTGGGATTGGTATTCTCCCCGAGACTAAACCTATCTCAATTTCACCCTATAGAATGTGCCCTGCAAAGTTGAAAGAATTGAAAGAGCAACTGAAAGTATTGTTAGAGAAAGGTTTCATAAGGCCTAGTGTATCACCTTGGAGTGCTCCTATCCTATTCGTGCATAAGAAAGATGGGTCATTGAGGATGTCTATAGACTACTGGCAGTTGAACAAGGTTACCATAGAGAATATCCTCTTCCCAAGATAGATGACCTATTTGACCAGCTTCAGGGTGCTACTTGTTTCTCCAAGATAGACCTCAGATCGGGTTACCATTAGTTGAAGGTGAGGGGAAATGATATTCCAAAGACAACCTTTAGGACACGGTATGACCACTTTTAGTTCTTGGTCATGTCCTTCGGGTTGTCAGATGCACCTGCAGCTTTCATGGACCTGGTGAACAGGGTATGCAGACCATATCTTGACATGTTTGTGATTGTATTTATTGATGACATCCTAGTGTATTCGAGGAATGAAGAGGAGCATACTTATTACCTTAGAGTGGTTTTGCAAACACTCAAAGATCATGAGTTGTATGCAAAATTCTCCAAGTGTGAGTTTTGGATCAAGTCTATGGCTTTCTTAGGACATGTTGTATCAGAAGATGGCATTCGGGTGGATACTCAGAAGATTGAGTCGTTCAAGAACTGGCCAAGACCAACTTCTCCAACAGAAATAAGAAGTTTCTTGGGTTTGGCCAGGTACTACCGCAGATTCATGGAGGGCTTCTCTTCACTGTCAACATCTTTGACAAAACTGACTCAGAAGAAGGCTAACTTTCAGTGGTTTGAGGCATGTGAAAAGAGTTCTCTGGAGTTAAATACTAGGTTGACTATAGCGCTAATATTGACGTTGCTAGATGGGACAAGTGACTTTGTGATATATTGTAATGCATCTAGAGTTGGATTGGGTTGTGTACTTATATAGAGAAGGAAGGTGATAGTTATGCTTCCAGACAGCTTAAGGTCCATGAGAAGAATAATCCAACTCATGATCTTAAGTTGGAAGTAGTGGTGTTCACACTAAAAATCTGGTATCACTATCTGTACGGAGTGCATATGGACGTGTTCACTAACCACAAGAGCTTGCAGTATGTGTTCAATCAGAAAGAGCTCAACCTGTGGTAGAGGAGATGGCTGGAGTTGCTCAAGGGATATGGTATGAGCATCCTGTACCATCCAGGTAAGGCTAAAGTCATTGTTGGTTCTCTTAGCAGGATGTCCATGGGCAGCACTGCCTATGTGGAAGAGGCAAAGAGATAGCTAGCTAGAGAGGTGCGTAGATTGTCTCAATTGGGAGTGCAACTGGATGAGAACAATTAAGGCAGGGTCAATGTTCAGAATGGTTCTGCATCATCCTTTGTGTCTGAGGTAAAGTAAAAGGAATACCAAGACCTTGTCTGACTACAATTAAAAGAAGCAGTTCACAAGCAAAAGGTGATGGTCTTCTCCAAAGGGGGAGATGGAGTATTGAGATACTAAGGGAGATTGTGTGCAACTATTGTTGATGGTGTTCGAGACAGAATCATTGCTGAAGCTCATAGTATGAGATATTCCATTCATCCTGGCTCCACCAAGATGTACCATGACATAAGGGAAGTCTATTGGTGGAATGAGATGAAGAAAGACATTGCAGAGTTCATTTCTAAGTGTCCCAATTGCCAACAGGGTAAGGTTAAACATAAGAAACCTTATGGCTTAGCTCAAAACTTTGAAATTCCGAAGTGGAAATAGAAGATGAACAATATGGACTTCATTACTGGCTTACCAAGATCTCAAAAGCAGCATGATTCAATATGGGTGATTATTGATAGGATGACGAAACAAGCCCACTTTTTTACGGTTAAGACAACTTATACGGCCGAGAAGTATGCCCAACTTTACATACAAGAGGTTGTGAGATTGCATGGGTTTCCCTTATCTATCATCTCAGACAGAGGAGCTCAATTCACCTCTCAATTTTGGAGATCCTTCCAAAAGGGACTGGGTATGAAGGTAAATTTAAGTACCGCTTTTCACCCTCAGACAAATGGGCAGGCAGAACGCTCTATTCAGACCCTGGAGGATATGTTGAGGGCATGTATTATTGACTTCAAGAGAATTGGAATGATCCTCTACCGTTGAATGAGTTCGCCTACAATAGTAGCTATCATGCCAGCATCCAGATGGCCTCGTATGAGGCATTATACGAGAAGAGATATAGATCATCATTTGGCTAGTTTGAGGTAGGTAAGGCTTAGTTGATTGGGCCTGACCTTGTACTCTAGTCTATGGAAGGTGAAAGTCATCCAGGAAAGGTTGAAGATAGCCTAGAGTTGCTAGACATCATATATCAAAGTGAGAAGAAGAGACCTGGTGTTCGAGGTAGATGATTGGGTGTACTTGAAGGTGTCACCCATGAAGGGTGTCATGAGATTTGGTAAGAATGGGAAGTCGAGTCCCCGTTACATCAGACCATACTATATTGTGAGAAGGAATGGGAAGGTTGCTTACGAGTTAAACTTGCCTTCTACGCTTGATAGAGTTCACTCGGTGTTCCACGTGTCTATGCTGAAGAAGTGTTTGGGAGATCCAGCCTTAGCAATTTCTATGAGCATACTGGGGTGAAGGACAACTTAGCATACGAGGAACTTCCAGTCTAGATTCTTGACCGACAAGTTCTGAAGCTAAGTAACAAAGAGATAGCCTCAGTTAAAGTTCTATGGAGGAATCAATGTGTTGAGAAAGCTATGTAGGAAATTGAGGAAGTGATGAAACTCAAGTACCTACATCTATTCGTGCCAAGTGATGATGACGTCAAAGGTAAATATCCTTATTCCTACCAATTCTGAATGTTCTTTTCCATTAAGTGATGCCTTGTGTTGTTCCATTCTCGAGTTACGTAGATAGATAGATGGTGGATAGTGAGAGTTTAAGTGTTCCCGAGTGAGGAATAGGATGAGTTCTGTGGTTATTCAAGTCCCCATTCAACCTTTACTCATCATTTGAGGATGAATGATTCCAAGGGGGAGATAATGTAATACCCTATGAAATTAGTAAAATGCCCTTAAACTTTATCGTGCGCACAACGTATCTTCCCAAGCTGAAATGCTAAATCTGAGACCGGATTTGCGATCAGTGTGAAAAACTGAGCTGGAAAATGGTCTCGACTTGACTTTAACGCGAAAAAATGCGAATTAAATTTTTCAAAGAATGCTTAAAACAGTGGGATTTCTGCGCCCCTTCCACGACATAGAGAGGATGCAGAACCATAATTGTTTATTTTTTGAAAAATTCATCGAGAACTGAAATTCACAAAAAAATGCATAAAAGTACTAGTGTGTGTCACACACTAGTACATGGGGAAGACATTTTTTTCTTTAATTCAGGAAGGGCAAATTTGTCTTTCTTGACTTAATTTAGTATTCTCAGGATGGTTTTCGAAGTATATTTCATACATAGGAGGGTTTAAACCCCAAAATATTCTAAGCTGATTATTTTTATGCTAAGGCAAAGAGAAGAAGAGGAGAGACAAGTGAGGGTTCCCGGAGAAGATTCGATTCCTTGAAGAAATCTTCATTCCCAGGTATGTACAGGCTACCCCAAAAGCATGGGATTGTTCTTCCATGTGCCCAATATAGAGTTAGGATGTATAATTGATCCTTAAAAATTCTTGAATTGTTATTTTTGAAAGTTTCTTGATTTTTAGTATGTAATTCTTGAATATTATCTTGATTTCTTGATTTTATGCTTTAAACTATACTTTACATCCTAAATTGATGATCATCATGTACACTGTTTACTATATATCTTCATTACTAGGTGATTATGATTTAACCTTTGCAAATTCTCTCTGTAAACATTTGAATAATAAACTTAGGGGGATGTCTAGAGCTGTCCGAATGTGGTGTTTGATTAAGTCTGAGTCTTGAAGTGATGAGTGTTGATAACTGTGAGAGCTGAAGTTATACTAATAGAGTCAGATGAATATATTCCCTTGAATTCAAAAAGATAGTCTTGCTCATAGCGATTGAGTGAAGGGCATCCTTGATGAATTGATGGACTTATGAGCATGTGGAGTCCTTGGAGGAGTATTGAGTACCAAAATTGAGTAAGAGTGAGCCCCACTCGCACTCAGTACCTACATGGCCAGCGTAACAGAGGATCAGATCGTGAGAATAGATGTTTCCTAAGTCCCAAAAGAGGACTTACTATTATTTTAAAGCCCTGATGTATGCCCTTTTACCCTGGCAAGGTACTAGGCGGATGCCGCAACGACATTGCTTTGTTGTACCATCATAGCTCATAGGTGATAGTTGCAGGTTCAAGAAACTTCCAGATAGATTTTATGAGTATAGAACTCTGATATGATGTGATGGTTTAATGTTTGATGGATAGTGAGGTGATAGAGTCTTGTCCCTTACTCTGAAGTGAGGCTGAGTGATTGATGAGAGATTGTTAAAATGTTTCCTTTCCTTTAGCCTGTTTTACATATAGTACAATCTACGTACTAACGTCACTTTGGTGCTGCATCATTTTATGATGCAGATACTGTAGATAGAGGACTTTAACAGCCCAATCGTTAAGGTTCAGAGTTTTGATTCCAGTCAATGGTGAGTCCTCCCCAATATTTAGAGGATGGTTCTATTTATCTTTATGTCAGTAATTCTTTTTATTATGGTACCCATGGCCTATCATGGTGTCTTCTTAGATGTTAGTTATAGAGGCTTTGTAGATATAGACGTTTGATAGATAGTGTTGGGATGATTTGATTCCCGTTTCCTTTCTTTGAGATACTTATTCATATTTTCTTTTGTTAGTTGACTACTGTATTGAATCTTCTGCTAATGAGTTGATTGAACAATGACAAAGAGGCTGAGTGGTGCACTTGGGGGCTAGCAATATACTCCGAGTGCTAGCCACGCCTAGGGTACCCTCCTGGAGTGTGACATAAACTCTCCATATAACAGTCATAATCATAAATCATTTAATCATATCATGTCATGAGAGGACAATATCTTCTAATCCATCTGTTTCACAGAAATCATAATTATAAAATAGATCCTTAATCTTATATTATATAATACGAGTATAGTCCTTTCATCATTATATATTCATGCTTGAGTGAGAAAACTCATCATCATTCATATTTGACTTATATTTCATATGTGACTTACTTGAAAACTTTATCAAAACATGCTCATAATGCATAACTTCTCCTTCAAATAAAATCATAGCATAATGCGTAAGACTAAATCATATTAAAATCATGTAGGACAATACGAATGGAATTATAGTTAAGAGGACCCATTAAGATATTCATGAATTCATACTTGAAATTAGCATATTATTTAGGTCTGGGTATTAATTCATTAAAATCATGCATAACATTTAGGAATATCACAAATTGAGATCATAATTAAAGTAATCCAACATCAATTTCATAAACCCTAGACTGCATGTATGAGAAATTTGTATAAAAACCATTGAAATCAAGAAATTAATGACAATGTATGCTCCATTAGATTGATAATCATAATATAAAACATAATTCATATAATTGGAATTGAAATTATGAAAATACATACTTGAAGTTCGATGAAAAAGAGAGGAATTTTTTGGGCTCTATGGGTGAAAGGAACCCATGGATAAATACCCATATACCTTCAATAAAATACTTAAAGAAAATTGAAATTTGAATGGTAGACCTTAAAACCCTAGCTTGACTTCTTCAATCGAACTTTGAGGAGGAAGAGACTTCGGAGAATTTCAGTAAATAAATTTTTGGGTGAGAATGATGTGAAATTAGGAGGGTTTGGACAGTTATGGATTAGTTATAGACCAAAATGACATAGTTTAGGGGTAAGGAGAGTAGGATATGCCAAAAGTACTCCTTATTAAAATTGACTAGACCAGACCACAAAGGCCATCTATGATCTGCAGTTCTTTATATAGGTCATAGATATCCGTCCATAAAAAGCAAGCCAATTTTGGGTCTCTGGAGTTTTTCTACAGGCCTTTTTCTGTGGATCGTGGTTCTATCCACATGCCATAGAACCATCTCATAAATTCCTCCATTTTACAATTATTTTCTAAGTAATAGTGGAGTCCATGAGACTTATAACATCTCATAATGCATAGCACAACCCATAAAAATCACTTCGTCCTGTCAAGTCCAATTTTCTCTTCTCTGAATATATTATCTACAGACTCAATCTACGAGCTCAAATTTGTTATGACATATACATAGACCCTTCATGGTTTGAGTATGACATTCCAAAATAATCTCCAAGTTTTATGAGCATTTTTTATGGCTCGTGGAATCATCTACGACCCATACAAAAAGGCTCATGGTTATCAGCAGAGTCCTTTTTATAAACTTTCATTTTAATTTTGACTTCCAAATTTTGGGGTATTACAATATCACTACTTAGGAATATTCATCCTTGAATATTACAAGTTAGCGCAAAGAGAGTAGAAAGAATGCCTATCAACCTAAAATGAAAGCAATAGTGCAAATCTAGATGCAAAAATCATGAGATTTCATAACTTGCATAAATCATAACTAAACATCAACTTCCTAAATATGCATGCATATGAAATGACATGAAAATGCTAAAACGTAGGGATGCATAAGGCTAGGCATGAGAACTAACACTTTCATCAATATAACAACTTAAACACCTAGATTCAACATCATTCTTGGCACACCAAATTTCTTAGTCATGAAACAAATCCATACAAATCATAAAACCAAAAAAAGGGAACTCATAACATACCAGATGGAATAGCCTGACCATCTCTCTCCCTATCCTAGTAGCTACCGAGAAATCTCTCCTCTTGTGACCAACTTCTCCAAACACATAGCAACCATATTTACTAGCCATGCATTCCCCTTGATGCTTCTTATCACTCCTTTGACAAGTGGGATATGGTGCCTTTCATTTTCTTCCCTAGAAACCATAACATTGATAAAAGAAGAACCACTATTTGTTGAGCCCTCTTGAACACCCTACCCCTCTTTTCCCTAATATTTTCTTCATTAACTTTTTTGGTATACATCATGAGTTTAGAAATATATATTTATTTGGTTAACATAGTGGTATTACATTCTTTCACTGCCAAGTTTGAGACACCCTGGAAAAAACTTTCTCAGATGCGCTCGAGGCTGGGTTACTATTGTTGGGAAATACTTGCACAACTTTATAAAATTGAGAGGATAACAACTCACACTCATATACACTTGCTTGAGATTAATAAAATCTAGCACCTTTGCCTCCCTTAGTTCAAGTGGGAAGAAACAGTCTAGAAATATAACATTGAAATCCTCCAAACCTATAGGGCCCTCTTTAACTTTTCTCTCTTTCCTTATACCACACTTGTGCGACTCCCTTAAGTCGATAGGCGTCCAACTCTGCTTTCTCCTTCAACGACAAGCCCATGATAGACACAATCTTGTGTATCTCATCAATGAAGTCTTATAGATCCTTATTTACCTTAGATACATGGAACTCGAGAGGTTTCATTCTTGTAAAATCTCTAACCCTTAAAGCCAATGTAGCTACATTTGGAGGAGCTTATGACCCTTGGTTCACTTAGTTAGTTATAGCTTGGGCAAGAATAGAGATAGAGGTAGGAAACTCTTCATTAATCACTTGTTTGGCCACAGGATAATTAGGTACTTGAGGTACTTGTCCCTTGTTGGCGTTGTCTTCTCTTTGGGCCAGGGCTCTTCTTAAAGGCATCTTTCTAAAATTCCAAAGAACAATCATTAGGAGGAGGAATCTCAAGGCACAACTCCATTGCATGATATAGATCATGAAGGAAGTGAAACATTTCCTAAAACACCTCATAATCTCCTACTAATAGATGTGACATGCTTCACACCCATGAATAAGGCTCTACTTGACTTGGCATGCTAGAGTCCCTAGAACACCTTAAACCTTGTGCTTTAATATCAAGTTTGTCATAACCCAAGATAGACACTAGGTGTGACATGATAATAAAGATTCCGAAAGAAACCCCAACCGAGCTATCTTAGCATATAAACCATACATAAGGTAAGTAAAATAACAATTGGAAACAAATTAATAGGTAAGTCTCCAAATAAAGTCTAAAGATATTGGTAAAGCATAGGCCCAATTAAACAGGCTTATCTATTTTCTTTGTCTAGACATTCCTCTATTATATTCATATAGGTGGGGGCATAGAACAAGCTACTAGCTCACCCAAATAAAGAAAAGAAATGGTCTCAAAGTAACAACATAGTCTAAAGATAGAAAATAATAATAATATAAACTTACTAGGTAGCCCCCAAAGCATAAGGACTCACCAATAAAGCGAACAAGCTTTCTCTCTAACCTTGAGAGTGTGTAGGGCGATTGCCAAGCCCAACATTATAACACAATATTGGCAAAGAAGTATGAATTAGCACTTTGAATGCACTAAGTATGAGAGCAATGCAATGCATGTCATGTAATTTAGTTATGCAATGATCAAGCTAGAAAACATGACAGGTACATGTATATATATACGTACATGTGTGTGTGTGTATATATATAAAATTTTCATTTTCAACTTAACAAAAACATGTAAAAAATAAATTAAGACTTAAAGATCAATTAATATGAATATTTTAAGATCAATTAATATGAATATTTTAATAAAATATTTATATCAATCATTGTTCATAATAGACGTGGAACGACCAAGGTAGAAAATTAGAAAAAGAATGGACTAATACATGTTATTTTCTTTTGTTCAAATTTCATAATTATAAAACTAGTTAAAAAATTTATCAATTGTGAAAAATGATAGTGACAATATAACTTATCACTAATTTTTCTAAAGAACGTGAGCACAGTTGTTCAAAACGTAATCTCAAGGTAGGGTTGTTCAAAATGAATTACTCAAATTGATAAAACATTATTGATTTATCAGTAAAGGAAGAAAGAATAGACAATCCCTTAGCAACATGAGATGTAGCACATATTATAAGTAGAAGATAACAACAAAATCATGAAAGTGGAAAGAAAGTAAAATGGTAAATCCAACTACTAAAAAAAGGGAAGAAATAGGAAAGGAAGTTAAGAACAACAATCCTAAGGAACAAAATATGGCACATGAACAAACAAAGAAAAAAAATGAAGTGCCCATACAAAATTAGTTGAGGTCAAGGAACTAGACGATAAGCAGCTAAACAGGAATTAAAAAAAATAAAGGGGCCAACACCTTGTTAAAAGTAAAGAGCAACAAACAGAAACCAAGATACAAAATGAAAAAAACAATATCAGAGAGACTTTGGGAGCTGTAGAAACGGAAAATAACTAAATAAGACTTGTTCAGTGAGAATCATAAATGAAATTACTAACAATAATAAAACATAATCCAAGAAAGAACAAAGCGATATCCAGCACAACAAATAAAGGAATGAGAAAAACTCTATGACAGACACTAACTAACGAGTGACCATAAAAAATTATTATTCAATTAACTCTTATTTTTTATACTATATATGATGTCTTCCCTTTAAGATTGTAGAACCATGTTCACTATCCCAAACAACTAAAGACTGAAGACCACTACAATCACACCTAAATCTACCACAAATTTAGAGGTCAATACTTATCCAAATTAATTCTCTTTTATTCTCCCACTATCCTCTAATGGAAAAGACCCAATTGTCAAGAACCTTGTGATCACCAAACTAACTCCATGATCATGGCAAAAGAAAATTTGAAATTCTAAATTTATTCAAAATGTGTTAAAAGTTGCCATAGCCCTCAGATGCTAATATTTACTTGTATAATGGCTCAAATATGAATTGAATTGTAAATACTCATCGTGACATATATGGAGTAGTAAGAGTCCATTTGTCTTAGCTTAAAAGCTGGTCAAACCAGCTTTTAAGCTCTTTTTAGGTTACTAGTTTAGTGTACGTGCTTTGCACAAATGAGCTATGTCAATTTAAAAGTTATGTATAAATAGTAGTTGTCATTAAATAAATACAACATTCATATAAATAAAATTAAATAAATATTATTCGTTTGATGCTATAATTTAGTATATTGTAATACAACAAAGATGAGAAAATCAATTCAATTACTTAAAATATAGATATGTTAATAGTTTTTTAATACATAAAATAATAATTTAGAGTTGAGCAGTTAGAAGTAAAGGATTAATTGACTAAAATTTACTGCAACAAAAGATTCCTAAGTATAAAAGGATTAGGTTAAATTTTACTGATTTGTTTTTAAAATTTTTTATATTACATATTTTTATTAACAAAATATTTGATAATTAAAATTTTTATTAATTTTTTTTACTAGCATTTGCATCTTTTCTTCCTCTTCTCTTCTTTACTAGCATTTGCATCTTTTCTACTAATATTAGTCTGTTTCCTTTCAATTCTCTGGTGCATATGTGATAGTTTTAGTATAGTTCATTACTGTAACGTGATATGTATGGTTCGTCGCATCTGTTCCCTCCTCATA
>JAOTQR010105552.1:0-27513 GCA_025774065.1 Solanum ossicruentum | reverse complement strand
AATATGTATGCAATACGCTTAGATATAAGTTGGTTCTCCCGAGCCTTATCGGCAACGGGTGCCAGTCCGCCCTATTCTGACTTTAGGGCGTGACACTTATTTCGTCCAAGGGCATTTGGGTAATAGCCCCATGCCCATTTAAACGTGGAATCTTCCAAATTTAGCCATTTTTCAACTCTGTAACTCACAAAACCCTCTCTAAAACCTCTCTAAGACATTATCAAATCTCTCATTCAAATTCAAGGATTTCAAGCTCGATTTTGGATCTGAAGAACACATCTCAAGCTTTAAGTCTCCTTCAAGTTTATTTCAAGAAATTCAAGGCTTAAGGTATGTGGGTGTTCATCCATGGGTCCTTTCACCCATGGAGACCAATCTCCTTTTTTTTTACGAAAAATGCATAATTTCAAGTTGTATTACTTATGGGTATCTTTTATTATGAAATATGAACAGAAAATTATGTTGTCATTTTATCAAGTATTGATTTACTATGCATGAATGCCTACTTTAAACTTATTCCTTGAGTTGATTTATATCTATTGAGACTATGCTCAATTTGAGCTATGAAAACCATGAACTATGACGAACTTTTGATATGGATTTCATAATGCCCAAATTAGGGGTTTTACTACAATAATGGTGGGCTGATTTTGAATTGATTTTGCACTTCATATTTACTCTTGAGTTGCATGATTTTAAATAATATCATGAACTCACCATGTGTTTTATGAAATTATATACAAGAATTCTCAAGTTGTTTACATGATTTACAAGTCAGGTGACTTCATGATGATTAAGGGCTTTCAAGCTTGTATCTAATTCATGAAAAGTATCCATGATTTTCAAGTAAAAATTTCTGCCCTATTTCAAAATTTTTACCTCTTGTGAACCACTCATGTTAAAGCAAGTGTTCTTGCATGATTATTATTTACTCTCATGTTCAAGTTAGGCTCCTTATTAGAGGTCAAACATGTTTAAGAGATACTCATGTCATGTTATCATGTTTCATTCAAGTTATTAAACTTATGATTATTTCAAGTATGCCATGGGATTAGGCTTAGCACCGATTGAGAGTTAAGAGGGTGCTCAACACAAGAGATCCTTATATAAATTCTTTAGTATTTAAACTATGTGCCACCATAGGATCATATATTACCCTTGTGATACTATGGATCCATCTAGTGCACATTATCATGTTTATAATGTTGGTTTGCCTTGGCAAATAGACCACATTCTTCGAGGGATGTCATGCCCGATCACTTGTACTTAGGGGGTGTCATGTCCTGGATTCCAAGTTGTAGCTACTTAGTCTATGTCGGCTGAGGTCTATTCTCACATATGTATGCTATTTTATGCAAGTTAAATGATTTAGAAGCATATTTTATTACAAGCATTGATCATGCATGTCAGATTAAGATTATATATCAATTGCTTATGATTATGCATTTTGAATATATTGGCTTATGTTTTTGTTGCATTGCATCCCACATACTTAGTACATTCAATCGTACTAATGCATACTTTATGCCTACATGATATCATCACTTAGGAACCAGATCTCTTTTTTATCATCCTCTTCCACGTGGCTAGTTCGCTCCTCCAAGAAAAATTTTGGTGAGTCCTCAACTCTGAAGTCAACATCTCCTTATTTCATGTTATGTTGAGACTTCTTCTTTATGTTGGATACTTTTTATTATGAGGGTGAGCCCGGGAAATGTCTTGGCCCCTGCTCCAGTCTAAAGTAGAGGTGTTATTGGATACTAAGTTATATATGCTTCCAAGGTTGACTCTTTTTATATTTATATGTTTATGAAAGATTTCCCTTGGTCCCGCTTCCCTTTTTACACTTGAATCGTTTTTGTGCTTATTTTACTTCCACAACCAAGGATGTGTGCATGTTACAATCAATAGGCTTATTTGGGTTGTCTTTAGACTTTCCATTCGCTGTGTCACGTCTAGGCCCTAGGCTTGGGTCATGACAGTCTTGAAGAATCGGCTATCATCTTCCCCCTTTGCATCAGCACACATCCTAATCCAACTCTTGAAGCAGCACAATAGATAACGAAGTCCTCTGTCCCATCAGGCAAGATTAAAATTGGTGTCGTAGTCAGTCTCGTCTTCAACTCTTGAAAGCTTTTCTCACATTCATCAGACAATTGAAACGTGACCTTCTCCTGAGTCAATTTAGTTAATGGTGTGGATAAGGAAGAAGATACATTAACAAATCGATGGTAGTAGCATACCGAACCCAAGAAACTTCTTATGTCAGTTGGATAGGTCGTTCTAGGCTAGTTCTTAACCATGTTAATCTTTTGGGCATCCACCTGAATACTATCATCGGAGACATCATGGCCTAGGAAAGCCACTGACTTAAGCCAGAATTCACATTTTGAGAATTTTGCATATAAATCATGGTCCTTAAGTGTTTGTAGGAAAACTCTGAGGTGATTACAGTGCTCCTCATCTCTTGAATATACCAAAATGTCATAAATGAACACAATCACAAACATATCAGGGTCTTGTCTAAATACCCTATTCATCAAATCTATGAAGGATGTAGGTGCAATTGTCAACCTAAAGAACCTAACCAAGAACTAAACATGGCCATACCTAGTCTTAAAAGTTGTCTTTGGAATATCACCTTCCCTCACTTTCAATTTATGGTAGCTAGATCGGAGGTCTATCTTTGATAAAATAAAGCTGCCCTAAAGTTGGTCAAACAAATCAGCTATCCTTTGGCGAGGATATTTATTCTTTATTATGATCATATTCAGTTGCCTATTGTCAATACACATTCTAAGGGACCCATTTGTCTTTCGCATGAATAGGACAGGGGCACCCAAAGGAGAAATGTTCAACCTAATGAAGCCCTTCTCTAACAAATCTTTCAATTGTCTTTCAACTCTTTTAACCTAACAGGGCCATCCTATAAGGTGTAATTGAGACTAGATGGGTATCATGAAGAACATCAATCCTAAAGACAATCTCCCTATCAGGAGGGACTTTGAGTAGATCCTCAAGAAACATTTCAGGAAACTCGTTCACAATCGAGACTGACTCAAGAGTATGAGATTAAACATCATCAGATTTCACTCGCATGAGGTGATAGATACACTTTAGATATCAACTTTATTTTTCTAAGATAAACTTCCCCTAGGTGGAAAGGAATCACCCTTCCACTCTAGAACCGGTTCATTCGGGAAAGGAACTTAATGGTTCAGGCTCTACAATCAACGTTGGCATAACAGGAGTGAAGCCAATCAATGCCAACAATAACATCAAAATCAGTCATCTCTACCTAGACCAAATCAATGATAGTATCCCTATCATGGATGGACACTACACAAGCTCTATAGACTCTCTCAGCATGAATAGACTTACCCACAAGAGTAGAAACATCAAAGGGCTCAAGAAGATTCTCAGGGGTTCTATCAAATCTACTAGCCATATAAGGAGTTACAAAAGATAATGTGGTACTAGGATCCATCAAAACATAACAATCAAGAGAAAAGACTCGAATCATACCTGTCATAACATCTAGGGAGTTCTCCTGATCATGACGGCTACCCATAACATATAAGCAGTTTGTGGATCCATTTGCGCCTGACGTAGTACCTCTCTAGTTTACTTTAGCTGGTGGGGTTGGTGCATAAGATTAAGCCCGGATAGTGGACTTTGGACTCTCTCTGATAGTGACCTGCTTCGACATATTTGTAGCATACATCACTCCCCTCGCGACATTTACCCATGCGTAATTTGCCACATGTACCACATGGTGGTTTACCCCGTGAACCTTGAGCCACACTAGCTTGTGACTGAGATCCATGGGCGCCAATATTCTGAGACCTCTGATTATTTCTAATTTTGGGCGCTTGTGCACTAGCAGATGATGGTGTTGGCCCTGTATGAAACCTATTACCATTCCCCTTCTTTCCAACCTTATGGCTGGATGTTTTAGCTTTCTTACTTATGAACTCCTCTCTATCATGCTGCCTCTCCTCATCAGCTTGTTGCACAAAGGTCATTCGTCTCCCAATATCCATATCACTCACAAGCATTTCTCCCTTCCCATTTTTCTTCAACCTCTGTTCAGTCCATCCACATACATTTTCATCCTCCCCCTTATATCAGCAACCATGTCCGAAGCGTATTGAGACAACTGAGTAAAGGTTAGCCTATACTCTTGCAAAGTCATAGAGCCCTGTTTCAAGTTCAAGAACTCTCTTACCTTAGCCTCTCTTCATTCTCTTGGGAAGAAGTTCCCTAAGAAAAATTCCTCAAACATTGCCCAGGTCAGCACTGGGGCATACTCTCCTCTACCTTTCTTTCATTGGTCGAACTAAAGTCTGGCCACTCTTTAAGTTGGTAAGCAGCCAGTTCAACCCTGTCAGCATCAGCCACATGCATCACTTGGAACACATTTTAAATACCTCCATATAGTTCTCAAGATCCTCAGAGGATGTAGACCTTATGAACTCAGGCGAATTTATCCGCAAGAATTCCTGGACTCTAAATATGTTATGTGCATCTTGTCTACCCGCTCATTATCTTACAGTAGATGCTATGATAGTCTGGGATAAAGTTTGAATAATTTGACATAGCTCAGCATTGGAGACCTTATCTTGTGGGGGTCATTCAATAGGGTCGGCTGGTGTTCCACGGGCTCCTCTTGTCCTTGAGGCTTAGGTGGGTTAACAATTTATCTAGCTGGACATCCTCTACCTCTGATGGATCTTATGGGAAGCATGATTCACAACTCTGCAATCCGCAGAGAATGAATTAGAAGAGTACTTTTGATAGAGCATAACTCTATTGCATGATTTAGAACATGAAAGATGTGAAACAATTCCTAAATGTCCTATGGCCTCAAAATTATGGATGTGAAGCTCTTCACACTAATAATAAGGACTCTAGAACTCTTTCTCTAATATCAAGTTTGTCATGGGCCGGGAGGGTACCCAAGACATGGCCGACACCCAGAGACTATCGTTAGTCCCCAAGCAAACCACTTAGCATCATCACAATCATTCAATCAATAAACTCTACTAATCAGTGGAAGATATAAGGAAGTAAATGGGCGCATCTATTAAATCTCAAAATAATATAATAACCAAAAGGCTAGTAGAAAAAACTAGCTCAACAAGTTTTAACAATCAACATTCAACTCTAATTTATGAAGTCTCTATCACTATCAAGTGGTGTCAATAATAGACACATGGCTACCTCAATCAAAATAAATCTAATCAAGTCTAACTCTGAAGCAAGATGAAATAAATATAATAGATCGTCCGAAGTAAGGGAAGCTCACCACACAATACGTGAAATATATGGTATGTAAAATAGCTTAATGAAACAGAATCAGGTAGAATAATATGGAACAATCATCAACTCAGAATGGTGTGACCAATCATCATGTAAAATATCTATCTAAACAAGGAACAGAGAGTAGACAAGTGAGCCATCAAACAATCAATTCATCAATTAAATCAAACTCGTCTCAAAGAACTTAACTCAACTCATCTTATCATATCTCATCTTATCTTGACTCAAAGTACTCAAGGTGGAAACTTTCTGGGAGTTTCTCTTATTCGACAATAATCACTTATGAGCTAGTGATTGTACAACAAGCCGCCATTATTGGCATGGTCATTCCGTACTTGCCAGGTAGGGAGCGAATCGAATCCACTAGAGACCCCAGCAAATCAAACAAGTCTTCTATAGTTTCAGGGACTCTATCAAGAGGGAACCTTAATGTGATGGTTCTAATCCTCACCTATGCTTGGCAACATAGTTTGATGAGTGCGAGTGGGATTAACTCTTACTCTTTTGATGCTCGATACTCCTCTTAAGACTCAATGCTCATAAGACAATGAATCAAATCAAATCATCTCAATCAACTCATATTAAATCAGCCTTATGGAGGTACTCATCATTCAATCAACCTCATAGGGAATCTCATCATCTCATCAATTAACATCTCCATCAATAGCTCAAGGCTTAAAATAATCATTAGGAAACAACTGAATAGACAACTAATTCATTTATGGAGACTCATAGGACTATCAACTCATCATCTCATCATTCTCACATCACAATCACAGTCCTTATTCCCAAATCAAGTCTCTAGACTCAATCCCTAGGTTCATTCATGCATGCTTTCAAAATTATTATGTATAGTTATGCAATATCTTATGAAAAGTAATCACTTAAAGCAAAAAAGATTATAATGATCATCAACATATGAAAATACATGTAAGTAATGAAATTTTCAACAAACTATTAAAGAATCATGTATGTAGGCTCGTTTGACTTTTAACTCTTCTATGACTATCTATGGGGTACATGAGAGAACAATCTCATACTTTTAGTTTAGCCTTACATACCTGGATGAAGGTATCAACAATCGACTTCAACAGTTTTCCTTCGAATTCTCCAATCTATGCTTCTCTCTTCTCTTCTCTCAAACCCTATCTTTTCAATGATTTAGAATTTGCAATGGGATTTTTGACCCTTTTTACGCTCAACACGACCTATTTTGATTGTATATTGAGTTTAGGAGGCGTTAGAAATTGTTTGAGTGCCCCTAATAAATTTCTAGAAAACTTTCATGTCGAGATAGCCTTGTTCGCGACGCGGACTAGGTGCATATCTGTGTATTTCTTTCAGAAATTTTTCGAATGAGTTTTCCAATCTCATCGAAAAAATTTTAAAATAATAAGTGCAAGTTCGCTACAGAGCATGACGCACCTCTATCATGCACCATATCTTCTTTTCATTTTCCGACCGAAAATTATTTTTTCATCCGATCGCTCTAAAAATAAATTGACACCATTTTCCCGCTTAATTTTTCATTGTTGATCTCATATCTAGCCTTGGATTTGCAAATGGAGCATGGGAAGATGCATTATGCACACATCTTTACTCTAGGGATTTCGATAATCTTATCTAGTGTTACAATAGCACCTGATCCAATATATATCATGCCAGAACATGGCATCCGATCTCATAATATCGTGTTAGAACGTCACACTCAATCCAAACATATATCATGCTAGAATGTGGCATTCGATCCCATAATATCATGTTAGAATGTGATATTTGATCCAAATATATTTAATTCATCACTATTTATCATTACTTTCCACTTTATTAATAATATTTCATCAAGACTTCAATTTGATTAGGCAAGGTCAGGATTATGGATTTTATGAGCTTATGATTTCAGACCATCATAGCATATATCAATTATCCAAACAACAATAATTTAACGCATATAATAATTTTACAATATCACTCGATGAATTTTACTCTTAAGAGTCTCTCTAACATATAGAATAAACTATAAACCTACCTTAGCCAAAGAACCAAAGTCAAGCAAGCTAATTCACCAATGCTTTTCCTCTCTCCAATACTTCCAAAAATTTTGAATCTATTAAATATATGACACTCGTGAGCAAACAAGTCCACAAGTTATACTTCTATATATGAAGCCTAGACCCAAAAGCTCATCCAATTCTATAATTAATTTTCTAAATCTCAAACTTAGGTTAAGTCTTAATTCCTTCAATATAAAAAATCTAATGACATTCATATAATTCAAAACTCTTGAATGATAGATTGTGTATTGCCTCATCAAGTTAATGTGAAATTAAGTAACACTTCAATAAATAGTTTAATTTAAATTATTATATGAAAACATTTATTATGTAGAATCCAGTTCATTCATTCAACGGCAAATGTTTATCGAGGAAGCCTATTTTATGACGTCAATATGGAATGAAGAAGTATATTGAATCCCTCACCAAATTAAATTAGAAAGAGAATCTTGTTTTCTTGTACCAATCTTTAATAATATGAGAATTTACATGTCACCATGACATCCTTGCTACATAGCTAGGAGAACAATGACAAATAAAGTGATTACATCTTCAAGAAAGTAATGCTACAGTGCGGCAACCCACTTACAATTGAATTTACTTTCCAATTTATTTACGTCATTCTAGGTCCAATTTAATACATTTATTTATATATCTAAATTAACTACCATCACTGTTGCTACCATTAAATCTTAAAGAGAAAAAAAAAAAATATATATATATATATATATATATATATATATATATATATATATATATATAAGGAAAGAGGGCATGCGCATTAACTATAGCACCTCAAATTTCACTCCAATGTAACATACATATCTGACCTATCCAATAGTCATATTCATGAATGTTAATTGCATGGGTGTTACCTGAAGCAGTCGCTCTTCATCGTCCACTTGTCACTAGGTAAATCGCCCAAGCCCTTTTTCTTCTTCTCTTTATTTTATTTATGTGTTAAAAGTAATAAAATTTAAAAGCTTATTTTTAATAAATGTGGTATAAGTGGTATAGGGTATTACATAAATTAACACTTTAGTCCACAATTACATTACTTATCTAAAATTTCCCCTCAACTAAATAACTTTAGTTATTGGATAGTCCTAAAAGCCCCTTTGATATTTATATGATAAATCTTTTGTAACATAAGAAGCTCTATTTGTCAAAATGACCTAATGGGTTGTTAAAAAGCAACACCCAAAAAATGAGGGTTTTCTAAAGTGAAGCCTGGCCGCTTTGGCGACGGATCGCTATAGCGAGCCCCCGCTCGCTTTAGCTACCCAGCCCCTCGCTAAAATGAGGCCTACTACATCACCAGATACATAGAAAGTTCAACAAACAATTTTAAAAGCTTGGAATCAATTCTCGATGTTCACACGAATCTCTGTACACATAAACCATATATGCAACACTACTAGATTTGATATTTTGGAATCAATGAAATCTTCAGAAACCAAACATGAGGTCTCCTTGAATAGAAATTTTATTAGGCGCAACTAAACTAACTTAGGATACTTAACATATCAAAACGTTGTGTGGACAATAATAAATTTAGACGAAGCTAAATCTAGCTCTAATATCATCTCCCAAAATCAATGGAACCATAAAAAATCTAATGAATATAATTGCGTACATTTGTGATCATATAAAATTTATTTAAATATAAATTTTAGAAAATGATTTAAATTACAGATATATTAGTCCAAATAAATATTGTGGATTAATATAATTAGGTTAATTAATTAGTCCAGTAAAATATAGATTTAATAAAATCTCAAATTCATTTATTTGGGCTACAAAAGATGACCTGAGTTATTAAGCTCAATATCCTTTCATCCTAGAGACCCATTTGATGCCACATGTCGGATGATGTGGCATGCCAAGTCAAACGAAGATGTCAATAGGATCAAATCATGTGCCAAAATGATGTGGCATTCTTATCTCAAATCATAGGCCAATAAGAATGTGCCACATGTACAAGCGGTGTGTTTCAACCAATCAAATATCGTCATGTCACTTGAAAGGAAACCTATTCTAATCACTTTTTCTACGCCATGTTACCTTAAATCTAATTGTCCATGAGAAAGTCTGATTCCATCATGTCTCCTCTATTCTACAACTATATATAGGGTTCCTCATAATTCAAAATTCACATCAAGAATTCTAGAATAAAGCAAGAGGAAGCTCGTGGAAAGCTCGTGGATCAAACACCACAAATTTCTCTACAAAGTTCAAGAATCCAAACATTCAAGTTCAAGAACAAGCTTATAAGCTCTTAAATTAAAGAACAAACTTAAGAACAAATTCAAGCTTCAAGATCAAGAACAAGAACACATTCAATTTTCAAACTACAAGATCAAGAATAAATTCAAGTTTCAAGATCAAGAACAAAATCAAGTTTCAAGATCAAGAATAAATTCAAGTTACAAGATCAAATTCAAGAACAAACTTCAAATCAATATCAAGATCAAGCTCAAGAGTCCTTGAATTTACACTTGAAAAGACGAATCAGAGAATTTGTAGAGATTCTAACGCTCACATATTGAAATCAAATACTACAATTGTTGTGATATTTTCATTCCTGATTATTATTTTCTTAACGAGAATTTTATAGTCTACACCATTATAACAAAAAGGATATAACAACACAAATTTTAGAGAGAGAGGAGCAATGCGACTAAAAATAGTTTGTATACTGAAGGCAAGTATTCGACTTAACATATGCACACTTGATTGATTTTAATGTTCTAATAAATATTAGGAATTTCTAAGTAGTTCTAATAAAGAAATATTTATTGCACATAATTTTATTAAATCGTGGATTCTAGATATTAGAAAAAATAATATGAAAGCAATTATAATTTTATTACACAATTCAAATAGGAAACTGTTTAGATTAAGTAAAATTTTAATGGAATAAGTTCTAAATGTAATGTCTTTACAAAGTAAAAATATGAAAAGTCTTAATAAGTTAATAATTTTATTTGATTTTAAGATCCTAAATATTGGAAAAGTAATTAAATAATTATTTTATTCAGTGTGAAATCTATTTCTGTCATGACCCAAACTTAGGGCCTAGATGTGATATGACGAATGGGGAACCCAAAGGGACCCCAATCAAGCCTCTTAGCGTATCGTTATACATTCTTGGTCGCGGAAGCATTAGAACAACAATAAGGACATAAAACAAGGATAAGGCACTAAAGGAAGACTTTCATAACATAAACATCAAAAGAGTCAAAGCTCATGGCATCAATACATAACTTGTCCAACAACACCTCTAATACATAGAATTGAGTGATGGCTAAGACAACTTTCCAAGCTCACCCTTACAGTCATAAGCACGCATCAAAGAGAGAGGGTCTTTATACATAGCATCTGCTCAAAACATTGTTCACGAAATTGAGGACTCACCAACTTGCTTTGAGAGAAATCGTACAAGCCACGTGGAGGAGGAGGATAATTAAGTGGAGCTCTAGTTCCTATATGATAGCATCATGTAGGCATAGAGCATGTGTTAGTACGTTTAAATGTACTAAGTATGTAGGATGCAATCTAACAAGATGTAGGCAATATAATCAAAATGCATATTTAGGCAATAAATGAGCATATCGCAATATGGCATGAATGAATGATGCACGTAGTAAAACATGCTTACATAGAACATTTTACATGGGCAGGATGAGACCATCATTAGTAACCAAGGCCTGCCAACTCCTTGGCTAGGCGATTGAGATATATACCCGACAATATGGTAGCACGGGCCTACCCCCTCCCCCCCCCCAAGCGAGGTGCTTGAGGTATAAACACCTACAACATGGTTGGACAGGCCTACCACATATCGAGCTAGGCGATTGATGTATATACTCCCCCAACATGGTAGTTCGGGCGTACTATCCCCCAAATGAGGCAATTGATCAACTTTCAACACTACAGATACCATTCATGAAATCAACACATATATATGTTTCTTTCATCACAGTAAAGTGACTTAACTCATATACTATGCATTAGACCTTCAACAACTCAAGAAGCATTAACTGGATATTTTATCAAATACTTGGCGGGTGTGTAATGCTAGTATAAAATCATGCAATTTAAGTGTGAAATCATGCAAGTAAATTCAATATAAAATAACCCATCAACTCTTGGTAATATCCTCATACAATATACATTGAAACTGTTCGTCAATTCTCAAGATGGATCAAAGATTCATAGCTCAAAACATGGTTAAACAGTCACACTTTTATGAAACCCCAACATAGTTCATAGTCAAAGTCATAATAAGTAAGACCCATAAGTCAATCAATTTAAAAATATGCAATTTATGTAAAAAAAAAAAAAAAAGTAGCATGGGCACCATGGGTGAAAGGAGTCAATGGTTGAAACCCACATACCTTGACTTTGAAAAATTTCTTGATTAAGATTGAGATGAGAACTTGAATCTTGAGTGAAATCCTTAAGATCCAAAGAGAGATTTGACACTTGAATTTTAAGTAAAATATTTATTAAGTGTTTGAGAGAGTATTGGGGAATGTCTTGTATGATATGGTGTTGAAATATAGCTAAGCATAGGTGTTTTCATGTATGGAAAGACTTAGGCCCAACACCCAAAGAACTTGGACCAAACAACTAAAACTAGCAAAAAAATACATATGCCCGCGCCCTGGTCGCATCGCGCCAAAGGCGCGGATCAACACTAGATAAGGAATTTTTAGGAATTTCAAATTTTGATGCGGTTGCTCTAAGATTGGGCCTAGACCCATTTTCAACTCAACTTTTCCCCCGATAAAGAATAAGAAGTTGGATTTTCAATATCACGCACAAATTTTGAGATATATGAAAATTACGATTTCTGAAACTTCTGAGGCACATTTTCAGACACTTTTTGGGGTCGTTTCAATATCTCCCCCTTGGGAATATTCGTCTCTGAATGTCAAAGAAGAGTACATAAGAAGAGTAATCATGAAGAAATTAGCCCCAACAAGAATGCAATAATGCATTTAAATATCATTTCAAAAATTTCAACATAAGTATCAAAATCACCATGAACTTGTCAACATAAACATAAATGCATTCCCATGACATATAGGGCTGATACATGAGACATGAAATCACATAGAAGACTTAGAATTTGTACTTTAGATTTGAGTAGAATGGAAGATATAGTGATATCACTTTTCCATGTCTTCCTCGGCTTCCCATGTAGCACTTTCTACTTATTGATTCTTCGAAAGGACTTTAATGGAAGACACGTACTTGTTCCTCAACCTCTTCACTTCTCTATCCAAGATCTCTACCGGAACCTCTTCATAAGTCATGTGGTCTTCAAAAACACCCATAACATCCAATGGAACAATAGCACTCAAGTTAGCCACACATTTTCTCAACATGAATACATGAAAAACTGGATGAACCAAGTTTATTTCACTAGGAAATGCCAACTCATAAGCCACCTTGCAAATCCCCTTCAAAACCCTAACAAGGACACATAAATATTGGACTCAATTTACCCTTCTTATCGAAACGAACCACAACCTTCAAGGGCGAAACCTTCAAATAGACCCAATCACAAACCTTAAATTCAAGATCCCTTCTCCTCACATTGGCATAGAACTTTTGATGACTTTGGGTTGTTTTCAACCTTTTCCTAATAAACCTTATCTTCTCCATAGCCTGCATGACCAAATCCGGACCCAACAATGCCATTTCACCCACTTCAAACCACCCAATCGGTGAACTACAATGCTTACCATAGAGGGCCTCAAAAGGAGTCACACCAATGCTAGAATGATAGCTGCTATTATAAGAAAACTCAATCAATGGAAGATGATCATCCCAACTACCCTTAAACTCCAAAACACAATCTCTAAGCATATCCTCAAGAGTTTGGATAATTCTTTCATCTTGGCTATCCATTTGAGGGTGAAAGGTCGTACTAAGTTTTATCTTGGTACTAAGACCTCTTTGGAAGGACCTACAAAAGTGTGAAGTGATTTGAGCACTACGATTCGATATGATAGATAAGGGAACCCCATGCAATCTAACCAACTCATGAATGTATAATTTAGAATAGTCTTCGGCCCCATAAGTAGTTTTGACCGCAGGAAATGAGCCAATTTTGTCATTCTATCAACCACAACCCAAATATAATCAAAACCCTTTCTAGTCTTAGGAAATCCAACCAAAAATCCTTGTTAATTTACTCCCACTTCCAAGTAGGAATCTCTATGTGTTGGGTTACGCCACCCAGCCTTTGGTGTTCGCCTTTCACTTGTTGGCAACTATGAGAACCAGATACAAATTTGGCAATGTATTTCTTCATGCCTCCCCACCAAAACACATCTCTCAAATCTCTATACATCTTTGTAGAACTGGGGTGAATAGAATAAGAAGAATGATAAGCCTCATCAGGAATCCTCTTCCTCAAGTCATCCATACAAGGCACATACAACCTATATTGGTATCCAAGGGTACCATCTCCCTCTTATTAGAAAACCTCCACCTTGCCCTCTCTCATCAGCGCCTTCAATTCAAACAAGGAGGGGTCAAGATCTTGCTTTACTTTTACCTCATCAACCAAGGAAGATTTTGAAACCATCAACAACCACAATTCTACCATTATTAACCTCTTCCAACCTAACCCCCAACCTATCCAACCGATAAACCTCCCTAGCCACTTCTATTCCAGTACCACCAATATGAGCTAGGCTACCCATAGACACTCTTCTCAAAGCATCGGCCACAACATTAGCCTTACCGAGATGATAATGCACACTCATACTATAATCCTTAAGAAGTTCTAACTGCCTTCTTTATCTCAAGTTGAGTTCATTTTGGGTGAACATATATTGGAGACTCTTATGATCGATAAACACACTAACATGCACCCCATACAAATAAATACGCCAAATTTTCAAAGCAAATACCACGATGGTCAATTCAATATCATGAGTAGGATAATTTGTTTCACAGACCTTGAGTTGTCAAGACGCATAGGCAAACCAATTCGGGAGGCATCACAATACACAGCAAACCCTTCTGATACTTCCGGTAGTGACAAGATAGAAGCGGACACAAGTTTATCCTTCAAGGTTCAGAAACTCTTTTCACACTCATTGGTCCTTACAAACATAGCCTTCTTTTGGGTCAGCTTAGTCATGGGAGAGGCAATAGAAGAGAACCCATTCACAAACCTTCGATAGTAACCCAGTAAGCCCAAGAAGCTTGTAATGTTGGATGGGGTCAAAGGACTAGGCCAATTTCTAATAACATTTGTCTTCTTAGGATCCACCTTAATACCATCCCCCGATACCATATGACCTAGAAAGGCAACCTCTTTCAACCAAAATTCACACTTTTCGTGTACTTGGCATACAACTTGTCTTCCCTTAATTTTTGCAACACCGCCCTCAAATGACCCACATACTCCTCCTCACTATGGGAATAGATCAAGATATCATCAAGAAAAACCAAAACAAACAAATCAAGGTAGGGTCTAAAGGCCCTATTTATAAGATCCATAAAGATAGCCAGTGGTTGGTCAACACAAAAGACATAAGAACAAACTTATAGTGCTCATGCCTAGACCGGAAGTTTGTCTTGGGAATGTCGCACTCCCTCACCTTCACCTGAGGATACTCGGGCAGAAGATCAATCTTAGAGAAGTGACTAGTCCCTTGAAGTTGGTCAAGCAAATCATCAACCTTCTCCAAGAAGTCCCTCAATACACCTTCACTTATTCTTTATATTTACTCTATTAAGTTGTCGGTAGTCAGTACACATTCTAAGGGATACATCTTTCTTCTTCACAAATAACACCGGCGCATCCCAAGGTGATTGGCTAGGTCTAATAAAACCCTTCTCCAATAAGTCCCTCAATTGTTATTTCAACTCCTTTAACTCTGCCAGGGCTATATAATAAGGGGGGATAGAAATGGGTTGAGTATTTAGGAGGAGGTCTATACCAACGTCTATTTCCCTTTCGGGAGTAACATCAGGAAGGTCATTAAGAAAGACATCAAGAAACTTATTTACCACTGAAACCGACTCTATAGGGAGGACTTTAGACTCAACATCCCTAACCCTCACAATATGATAGAGTCACCCTTTAGAGATCAACCTTTGCGCTTTAATCTAAGAGATGAACCTACCCTTGACCACCACATCATGACTCTTCCACTCTAGAATGGGTTTCTTTGGGAATTGAAATTTGACCCTACGGGTTCTACAATCAATAGAGGCATAATATGCATGTAACCAATCCATCCCAAGAATGACATCAAAATCTACCATATCCAACTCAACAAGATAACAAGGCAATATGTTATGCAAAATGCAAACAGAACAATTTCTATAGACCTTTCTAGCAACAATAGATGCACCAATGGGAGCAGACACATCATAAGATTCACACAACAATTCGGGCTCAACATGAAACATTTTGTCAACAAAAAGAGTAATAAAAGAAAGAGTGGCACCGGGGTCTATCAATGCATACACATCAAAATCAAAGACTTTTAACATACAGATGATGATATCAAACATCTCATCAACCCCTTGTCTCTCTTAGAGTGCATAGAACTGATTGTGTCTTGGGTCACCACCTTGTTAACCTCCTCTTCCCAAAGGAACTGCATTGGCACCCCAACCTCGTGGATGAACATATTTACTCCTATTATGATTACGTGGACAATCCATTACCTTATGCCCCACTTCCCCACAACTATAGCAACCACTAGTATACCTCAAGCATGGGCCACTATGACCCTTGCCACATTTTGGACACATGGCATTAAGCACCAAACCACTATCACCTTGGGCTCTTTGGTAGTCATTGATAAATCTTCTATTAGGAGTATGAGAAGACCCTTGGCCTTTATGAAACTGGTGACCCTTGGGACTTTGGAACCTTTCATGAAAACGGAACCTTTTGGCCTCATTACCCCTCCTCTTTCTCAACTTTTTCCTTTCTAATTGCTCGGCATAAGTCATTAGGCGGGACAAGTCCATGTCACTAATCAACATAGCAGCCCGGCACTCCTCATTCACTAAATCAGATACACCCATCACAAACTTGTTCATCCTAGACCTCGGGTCGGAAACCAAGTGTGGAGCATATTTTGAGAGTTGGTTGAACTTGAGGGCATACTCCCTCACACTCCTCGATCCTTACTTCAAATTCATGAACTCCATCATTTTGTCCTCGCTAAGCTCAAGAGGAAAGACCCAGTTGAGGAAAACCGACTTAAATTTCTCCCAAAGAATCATATAGTTGATCCCCTTCTCCTCTATCTATTGAGTATATCATATTTGAGCCACCCCTTTGAGTCGGGAAACCACCAACTTCGCCTTCTCTTCCGATCTCACACCCATAATAACTATCACTTTATATATGTCATCAACAAATTATTAAGGGCCCTCATCCACTTTAGACCCATAGAACTCCGGTGGATTTATCCTCATAAAGTCCCTCGCTCGAGATGCCGAAGTAGGATCATGAGGGGTTCGGGCCCCTTGATTAGCTTAGTTAGCCACAACTTTAGCTAACAAGGTGAGAGCATCCCCGAGCTCTCCATGAGCCGGTTGTTCCTCGGGTATGCGGGCTCTTCTTCCTCTTGTGTTAGGCATGATCTAGTATACCAAAGAACATTCGTTAGAGGGGAAATCTTACCTTAATTCTATAGCACGACATAGAGTAATAAGAAGGGAAACATTTCCTAAAACATCTCATAGCCTCTTACTCATAGTTGTGGTGCACAACAAAATCATTGAATAAGACTTTAATCAGCGCAGTGTTTTAAATGTTGAGGAATTTTAAAAACTTAGTGCTCTGACACCAAGTTTGTCATGACCCAGTCCTATGGCCTAGACGTGACATGATGAATGGGGAACTTGAAGGGACCCCAATCAAGCCTTTTAGCGTATCGTGACACAACTTTGGTCGTGGAAGCATTAGAACAACAATAAGAACATAAAACAAGGACAAGGGACTATAGGAAGACTTTCGTAACATAAACATCAAAATAGTCAAAGCTCATGGCATAAATATATAACTTGTCCAACAACACCTCTAATACATAGAATTGAGCGGGGGCCAAGATAACTTTCCAAGCTCACCCTCATAGTCAAAAACATGCATCAAAGAAAGAGGGTCTTTATAGATAGCATAGGATCAAAACATTGTCCCCGAAATTAAGAACTCACCAACTTGTTTTGAGAGAAATAGTACTAGCCACGTGGAGGAGGTGGATGATCAAGTGGGGCTCTGATTCCTACATGGTAACATCGTGTAAGAAGAGAGTATGAGTTAGTACGTTTGAATATACTAAGTATGTAGGATGTAGTACAACAAGAGATAGACAACATAATTGAAATGCATATTTAGGCAATAAAGGAGCATATAGCAATATGACATGTTGAATGATGCTTGTAGTAAAACATGCATACATAGAACATTTTACATGTGTAGGAAGAAACTATCATTAGTAACCAAGGCCTACCACCTCCTTGTTGAGGTATATACCCTCGAAATATGGTAGCACAGGCCTGCCATCCCCCGAGCGAGGCGATTGAGGTATAAACCACCCTCCCAAACATGATTGCATGGGCCTACCACTCTCGAGCTAGGCGATTGAGGTATATACCCCCAAAATGGTAGTTCGGGCCTACTAACCCCCCTCCCTCAACGAGGCAATTGATCAACTTTCAACACTATAGATACCATTCATGAAATCAATACATATACACATCTCTTTCATCATCATAAATTCATTTAAATCATATATCATGCATTAGGCCTTCAACAACTTAAGAAGCATTAACTGGACATTTTATGAAACACTTGGTGGGTGTGTAATGCTAGTATAAAATCATGCAATTTAAGAGTCAAATCATGCAAGTAAATTCAATGTAAACCACCCACCAACACTTGGTAGTACCCTCATGCAATATACATCGAAACCCTTCATCAAATCTCAAGATAGATCAAAGATTCATAGCCAAAAACATGCTTAAACAGTCATATTTTTATGAAATCCCAACATAGTTCATAGTCAAATTCATCATAAGTAAGACCCATAAGTAAATCAACTTAGAAACATGCAATTTATGTAAAAAAAAAAAACAAAAAAAAAAGGAGCTTGGGCACCATGGGTGAAAGGACCCAATGGTTGAAACCCACATATCTTAATTTTGGAGAATTCCTTGATGAAGATTGAGATGAGAACTTGAAGCTTGAAAAAATTCTTAAGATCCGGAATGAGATTTGACACTTGAATTTTGAGTAAAATATTTGTCTAAGTGTTTGAGAAAGTATTGGGGAATGTCTTGTATTTTGATATGGTGTTGAAATTTGGCTAAGTATAAGTATTTTCACGTATGGGAAAATTTAGGCCCAAGACCCAAAGGACTTGGACAGAATAATAAAAACTGGCAAAAAAATACATATGTCCGCACCCTGGCCATGTTGCGTAAAGGGCACAGATCAACACTAGATAAAGAACTTTTGGAAATTTCAAATTTTAGTACGGTTGCTCTAAAATCAGGGTTAGATCCATTTTCGACTCAATTTTTTCCCCTGATCAAGAATATGAAGTCAGATTTTCGATATCACGCATGAATTTTGGGATATATGGAAATTACGATTTCGGGCACTTCCAAGGCACATTTGCGGACACTTTTTGGGGTCGTTTCAATTTCAAAGGGTAATAATATGAATAACTTTTGGTTAAGAGCCGTTGTGCTTTTCAATATATATAGATAATATGTTCGTCTTTTTTTTCCTTTTCAGAAAAAATGAAAATGAAAAAAGAAATCTTTTATTTTTTTCAAATTTGAGTGCTTTTGTTAGCGTCAAACAAAGAAACATCTTTTTATTTGTACCATATCTGTATAACTTAAATATAAACAAATAACTACATTAAATTCTATTGGTCAAAATTATTTAATTTAGTGTAATGTGTTTACCATATCATCCAAAAAAAATTAAATTTCAAAAATTTGAGTAATAATTTCACGTTTATCTATTGAATTCATAATAAAATTTTGGTCATATTACATGATTTTAAGGTAACTTCCCCCTATATATACAATTAAAAATTTAGAGTCTTGCATGCCATATTCATTTCTCTATTCTTGAATATTTTTGTAAAAATATTTTAGGGAAAAGAAAAAGAAGCTAAATAGTTTAGAATATTTTTCACATCTTTTCTAGCACTTGTGAAAAATTTATTTCTTCCTTTTGTGAATTTCAAACATTTTGTGTACTTGGTTAAACATGTATCAGCCATCTTTACCTTTTGAAATAATCATCTCAATTCTTTTGCTTCTCCCTGCTAGGGAGTTAATCAAGTTCCTTGTTACATGCAAATCCTGGTATTCCTTGATAAAAAGTCAAAAATTCATCAAGAAGCATCTTGAGACATTAATTGTAACAGATAAAAATTATATTCTATGTACGCATATGGAAAGTATTTCTGAAAAATCATTCATGTTGCTAAGTCAAAAAACTTTTCACCATGAGTCTGAATTAAGAGTCTCCTTTGATGTACCAGACATGTTGAATTGTCTTATTGTGGGTTCAGTCAATGGACTAATTTGTCTCGCTGATATTGATCATTTTGGTCATACCATATATTTGATTAATCCATCTATAAACAAGTACTTGATCCTTCCTCCTTCAAGTATCTATGGCTATAAATTTGAACTTCAATTTAGACGAATGTCTATTGGATTTGGTTTTCATGAAAGGGCCAATGATTTTAAGGTTGTTCGTGTTGAGACACAAAAAGTCCCACATGTCCTTAATAGAATGGGTGGACTCCTTATAAGGATTAGTCAATCTTCCTTCCTTTAAGCTAGCTTTTGGGGTGAGAGTTAGGCCTAAGACCTTCTTTAACATGGTATCAGAGCAGGACCCGTCTCATCCGATGTTGGGTCCCCGAGATAATTGGGCACGCACCAGATGCTAAGCACTGGGCGTGAGTGGGGGTGTTGAGACATAAAAAGTCCCACATTGGTCCTTAATAGGATGAGTGGACTCCTTATAAGGATTAGGCAATCCTCCTCCCTTTGAGCTAGATTTTGTGGTAAGAATTAGGCCTAAGACCTTCTTTAACAGTTCGAATTGATTTTATTGACCATGATTGGTTCACTGAAGAGTCAATTGCACCACCGCATGTATATGATTTTGAGTGTAGGGATGAAATATTTTCACTAAATACCAAAGTTTGGAGAATACTTAATGTGAGTCCTCATTTTTGCTACAACAGATATGACATATTTTCAAGAGTTGTTATAAATGAATGTTTGCACTGGAAGGCTATCAGGAGCAGCAGTTATGAAGATATAATGGTTATTTTGTTCTTTCATATGGGGGATGAAATATTTCAGGATATTGAATGTCCAATATTTTATGATGAAGAGATGATTGATCTATCTATTTGTCTCGATGTGTTTAGAGGAAAACTTGGATTTTTTACATATTGTCCAATGGAGTGTTGGTATGGGCCAAGGGAACAACCCTGTCACATTTGGATGATGGAGGAGTATGATGACAATAATTCATGGATTTGTCAAGCTATTATTGTAACAAGAATGCAAATTAATAAGCCCTTGGCTTTTACAAGAGATGAAGAAATTATAATAAGGGTATATTTGGCAAAATATTTGTCTATGATTACAACAATAATCAACTACTTGATCTGAACATACAAGATGAGGAGCATGAGTTGAATTTTATCAACTTTACTGACAGCTTAGTTTTGATTGATCTTAATAATGAATCATTGGAGGGAGGTGTTGGTGAATTTGATTATATGAGTATCTGAATATGGAACATGTAAGTATTTTTAGCGACATTGAATTTAAGTATTAAGAGTTTCTCTCATAATCCCTTAAATCAAGAATGGTTATGGTTTTTGGTATATCTTGCTTTATTTTTATATGTTCTATTACTGTATTTTTTTCAATTAAATATTATGGTTTATATTTCTTTAAAATAGTTGGTACACTATGGCCAGTTGTATTATTCTCAAATTTATTTATTAAATAGTTAAAAATCAAATAATTTAATTAAAAATGTGATATTTAACTGTGGGATAAATCTTTTATAATGTAATAAACTCTATTTCTAAAAATGACTTGACGTATCGTTACATTAGATACCAATTTATCAACCGATCATCCCTGAAAATGTCAAAATAAAAGTGAGGATAAGGGTACCTGACTTAACGAAAAGATGTGAATATCTCTCATGCATATGTGCCTCAATCTGCCAAGTGGACTCCTCAGTTGAATGATTCTTACATTGGACTTTCACGGATGCAATATCTTATGACATCAACTTATGGACCTCTATATCTAGGGTAGTTACAGGATCTTATCAAGTAGGGCCGAATTCCAACGAATATTGTAGTTTCCATCACCATGATATTTCTTCAACATAGAGACATGAAACACTGGGTGTACTCTACAGAAACCTGGAGGCAAAGACAACTCGTAGGTCAGCTCTCCCACATACTTAAGAACTTCAAATGGTCTGATATATCTTGGAGTGAGCTTGCTTACCAAACCTCACCACACCTTTAATGGGTGAAACCTTCAACAATTCTTTATCTTCCTGCATGAACTCCATGTACCTACCTTTTAGTCGGCATATGTTTTTTGCCTGTGATGCTAAAAGCTTCCCTTGAATGAATTTCACCTTCTCCAATGGAAAAAGATCACTACCTCAAGGTCTAACCTCGAATGCATCAAATCAACCAATGGGAGACCTATATCTCCTCCCACATAATACTTCAAATGGAGTCATGTTAATTCTCAAGTGATAGTTGTTATTATATGAAAACTCTGTCAAAGGGAAGAACTGATCATAGTGACTACCAAAACCTATCACACATGTACGAAGCATATCCTCCACCACTTGAATTGTCCTCTTGAACTGTCCATCGTTTTGAGGGTGAAATGTGGTACTAAGATCTAATCTAGTACCTAACACAACCTGCAATGTCCTCCAAAAGTTACAAGTAAATTGCATATCTCATATGATAGAAATTAGAACTCCATGCAGATGAACAATCTCTCCGATATAGAGTTTGCTTAACTTCTCTGCATAATAAGTCACCTGTACTGAAATAAAGTGTAGGGTCTTGGTCAACCTATCAATAATCACCAATTATTGAATCAAACATACCCAATTCCTTTGGAAGACCAACCACAATGTCCATGGTAATCTTTTTCCACTTCCACTAAAGAATAGGCATTCTTTGGAAAGTTCCTTGGAGACTCTGGTGCTCACACTTTACTTGCTGGCAATTGGAACATTGGGTAATAAAATCAGCAATGTCATACTTCATTCTACTCTACCAATAATATTGTCTCAGATCATGATACATCTTGGTTGTACTAGGATGTACGGAGTACATCGAACTATGAGCTTCTACAAGAATAGTCTGAATCAAATCATTAACATGGGGCACAAATACCCCCCCGTAAACGTTGTGATGCCATCCTTACCAATTTCTACTTCCTTGGCCTCTCCTTGCAAGACTATATCACGAATTTGGCTCAGTTTCTCATTATCAAATTGATTTTCTTTAATCTTGTCAAGAAATGGAGATTTTTCCTCTATATAGGGCAAGAATCCTCCCTTCTAAATTACTTCCAACCTCATAAAGTCGTTAGCAAGGGTTTGGAACTCTTTAGCTAATGAACGCCTAAAAAACTATAAATGGGCTAAACTCTCCATGCTTCCTGCTTTTCTGCTTAACACATCAGCTACAACATTAGCTTTTCCATGGTGATAGAGAATAATGATATTATAGTCTTTTAGCAATTTCATTCATCTCCTCTACCTCAAATTAAAGTCTTTTACGTGAATACATGTTGTAAAGTATTATGATTTATATATTCCTCACATTTAACCCACATAGATAATTCCTACACTGCTTTAATACAAGTACAACAACAGCCGGCTCTAAATCATGAGTGGGATATTTATGTTCATACACCTTTAATTACCTTGAAGCATAGGCAATTACATTCCTCTCCTGCATTAACACTGCACCTAAACCCGAATAAGATGCATCACAATAAACAATGAGATTTTACCTTCTACTGGCAATGCAATAGTCGGTGCAGTAGTCAACAGGGTCTTGGGTCGTTACAAAGCTCTCTTCACACTCATCTGACCATATAAATGAAATATTCTGCTTGGTCAAATTGATCTATTGCAAAGCAAAGAAAGCAAATCTCTTGATGAACTGACGGTAGTAGCTAGCCAACCAAAAATAACTCCTCACCTACGAGATGTTAATGGGCCTTGCCTAATTTTTCACTATTTTAATCTTTTGAGGATCCACCATTACTCAACTTTAGAAACCACATGCCCTAAGAAGGAAACTGAATCAAGCCAAAACTAACACTTAGAGAATTTGGCATACAATTTCTTCTGCCTTAGCAGCCCTAGAACAATTCTCAATGTTTTTCATGTTCTTTTTGCTCTTTGAGTAGATCAATATATCATAAATAAAAATAATAAAAGAGATCCAGGTATGATGTAAAGATTCCATTCATGCAGCAGGAGAATTTGTAAGTCCAAAGGACATTACCAAAAATTTATAGTACTCATACCCTGTTCGGAAAGTAGTGTTTGGAACGACTGCCACTCGTACTTTCAACTGGTGATAACTTGACCTTAAATCAATTTTACAGAAAACACAAGCAACTTGCAACAGATTGAGTAAGTCATCAATATAAGGAAGGGTGTATGTTCTTAATAGTTACCCTGTTATCTGTAGTATATACACATACTAAGGATACAATATTTCTTATTCACAAAATGAATTGAACCACCTATGGAGAGGCACTTCATCTAATAACACCTTTACCTAACAAATCTTAACGTTGGGATTTCAACCCCTCAATTCAATTGGGCGATTTTGTAAGGTGGAATAGAAATGGGATGAGTACTCAGCTCCAAATTAGTACAAAAATCAATATCCCTACACCGCGGCATGAAGGATAGGTCTACAGGAAGGACATCCACAAATTCACGCACTATCGAGACAAATTCAATTGAGGGAACTTCAGAACTATCATCCTTGAGATGTGTTAGGAAGGCTAAACAACCTTTACTAGCTTCTTATCATGTAGAAAAGAGATAATTTCAACTAATGAAGGAAAATAATCATCCTCCCACATCATCCAACCCATTTCAGTCTTGGCCAAGGCCACAGTCTTACCATCGTAATACAAAATAGCAAAAGTCATACCTAGGATTATATTAAAGTCAACTAGCTCTAGAATAATCATATATGCATAAGTTCTGCTTCCATAAAAGTCATAGGGCATGACCTATATACCTTGTCAACTAACGGAGACTCATAAATAGGAGTGGAAGCATGAATAGGCATATTAAGTAATCATAATGCAAATCAAGTCCATCAGCAAAAACAGAAGGTACATATGAAAAATTGGATCAAGGATCAAATAATATGAAGATGGTGTAATCATAAACCAGAAGAGTACCCATGATAACAGTATCCAATGCCTCTGTGTTTGGCCTCCACAAAAAAGCATAACAATGAGCTCTATCGCCTGTCTAACCATTTCCTTTGCCAGGATGAGTACCAGTAGTTCCAATCTACTCGCCACCTTGATCGGACTTATGATTGCCATGAACTTATCCACTACATCCTCTAGCTATTGGGGCCCCATAACCCTGATCATGCCAAGTCTAACTCTACCTCGAATAACACCATCTAAATATGCCCAACTCACCACATCTATAACAAGTCTTAGAGTCATGAGTGGGCCTCTATTAAGATGTAGAAGACTAAATATAATCTCTAGAATCAGAGAAAGGCTGGCTAGTTCCTTATGGGACCCCATCTATAACCGACAATGAGGACTAAATCTGACGAGCTGAATAACTACCAGAACTTTGCCCTCTAGAGTAAGAACCCCTAAATTACCATCCTTTCGAAACTTCTTGAATGTCACTATCTTGGTGAATTCATCTGATTTCACTCCCTCTACCTGTATAACAAAATCAATCACTTCCTAAAAAGACTTTGCTGAAGTAGCCACTTGCAAAGCTGAAATATGCAAATCTAACCTTAATCCCTTCACAAAATGGCAAATCTTCTCCTCTGGACTGAAGAAAAGCTAAGTGGCATATTTAGATAGGGAATATTATTTGGCCTCATCCTTTGCTCTATGTTAAGGAACTCATCTCTTCTTTTGTCCCACAAAGTCTGGGGAATATACTTCTTCATAAAGAAGTTAGAAAAAGATGTCCAAGTCATAGATGCTTGCTGATTGACACTCAACATGAGACCTTCACCATATTTTAGCATCTCCCTGAACCTGGTATGTCAGGAACTCAACATCAAGTTGCTCTACTATATCCATCTTATGAAGCAACTTATAACAATCAACAAGAAAATCATAAGGATCCTCAGATTTAGTGCCTCTAAATACCAAAGGTTTCAACTTTAAGAACTTAACATGAAGATCATATTGGTCACTAGTCATTATAGGGCCTGTAATAAATCAGGGAAACACATATGTCCCAAGGATGCATCCATATGAGGGACCATATAGCTACATGTTGTGGTCCCTAAACCTGAGGTACTGGGGTTCTTGACCTGATCAGATAACCAACTGATATAGGTGAAAACCTAGTGGATCATCTCTAGAGTAGGCTAGGGTGCTGCATCATATTATAAATATTCTCATCTACCACTACAACATTCTCTCTAGATAGCTCATCAACTAATGGAGGGATCGCTACTCGATCTCTCGTTGACCTACCTTCTTGACATCTGACCTAGTGGGACTTCTCCGGTGACCTTTTCCATGACCTCTTTTAACTCCTCTTTGGCCTATAGCCCCAATGACTACCTTAGGAACTACTGTTGTTCTAGGTCTAACCATTCTGTGAAATAAAATGAAGAAAACTAGGTACAAATTTGTATCACCAAGATACTGATTTAATTCAAGTAATAACACGAAAGGAATTAGAAAGGGAGCTTTCTTATTCCTCTCTAAGAAATTAAAGATGTCCTCGTACCATTCTGCAACCTATCCTTGCATAATGAAATCAACAAATCTAAAGCTTTGAGACCAAGTTTGTCAAGATCCAAAATGGTCCATGAGTGGCACTAACACTTATTTTCCTAGGTGGACGAACCAACAATACAAATACCAACCTATATTAACAGTTCAACCTATGAAATATGATAGTAATATGAAACCTCAAATTTATAAAAGCAAGAAATAACAAAACCCACTAAGTCTATTTCATAATTTTTCCCAAAATCTAAAAGTCAACACATCAAGGACATCTAATCTCAAATTCTATGCTAGAGAGTAACATCACCAAAATAATTAAATAAAATAGTTTATGTTTGAAAACTAAGGACATTATTCTATGATAGAGAGAATCCAAATAGAACTGGGAGGTTAGGTGAAACGACCCAAAAAAGTGCCCAAAAATATTCCTCAGAAGTGCCCGAAATTATAATTTCAGTATATCTCAAAATTGCGCATGATATCAAAAATTCGATTTCATATTCTTGATCAAGAGAAAAATTGAGTGAGAAATGGGTCTAACCCCAATTTTTGAGCAACCGTATCAAAATTTGAAAATCACGCAAAGCGATTTCCAGTGAGTTATTCGCGCTCCTGGTGAGACGAGCCTTGGGCGCGCCACAATGTATTTTTGTGCCAGTTATTTTATTTTTGGTCCAAGACTTTTGGACCTTGTGCCTAAGTCTTCCTATGCATCAAAATACTATAATTGATCATATTTCACCTTCATATCATACAAGACATTCCCCAATACTCTCTCAAATGCTTAGACAAATATTTTACCGAAAATTCAAGTGCCTAAACTCATTCCAGATCTTAAGGATTTCACTCACACTTCAAGTTTCCATTTCCAATATTCATCAAGGAATTCTCCAAAGCTAAAGGTATGTGGATTTCAACCATCGGGTCCTTTCACCCATGGTACCCAAGCTTCCTTTTTACCTAAATTACTAGTTTCTAAGTTAATTTTACTTATGCATTTTGTATTATGAATTTGACTATGAACTATCTTGTAGTGTTGTAAAAGTGTGACTATATA
>JAOTQR010105541.1:0-27515 GCA_025774065.1 Solanum ossicruentum | reverse complement strand
TACAACATATGACATGTAAATAATCACAAAAGGCAACACCATAATGAAAGGAGTAGGTTACACAAATAATGAAATGCATAGGAGGTAGAACAACACATGAACTGTATTTAGTAGAACGAACTCGTGTATCTTGGTATCCATGTATGCAGATTTGAAGGTGACTATGTATTGGAGCATATGAACATGTGAAAGAGTTGAAATACGGTTAATAGTTATGCCGGAGTTGGTAAGTGCATTTATGTACCAAGGAGGGATCTATGTTTCATGCCAAATAATACGAAATCAAGTAGTCTTAAATACCTCGTTGTATGACCTCTCTATTACCTCGAGATAACCTTCCCTTCCTCCAAATATTTATCTACAATAAAGTAGGCGATAAAACTAGTATTAGCAGCCAATAGATATATCTTGGCAGCCCAATACGGGCAACAAGCGGATAATTATAAACCCGAGCATTTCCTTTTAACCTTTACGCCCCTACTCATATTTTCTAATACACATTTTCATATACATGTCATGTGCATATTTTTTTAATTCCATAAAACTCTTACAACATCCCACAAAGCACAACACATAACAATTCTATGCAACATATAAATAGGCGGCATAATGTTACATCCCTTCACTACATTTCGATGTAGACAATTCCAAACCTGTTCCAACTTTAACGAAAGATTCCCCACCATGTATACACATAAAACTAGTCCTACAACATCTCAAAAATAGTTCTCAAAATATGTGGAGGACGTGAGACCATAGTCCTCAATCAATCAGCCCACAAGTTCCTATTACGAGCGCAATTACGATATCACACAACAACTCACTTTTGTGGACTATAAAAATGGTGCAACAGCCTTTATATATCATTATAGAACCAATAATCACTAATAATAATAACCTCCCTTCATAATCAAGCCAACCAAAAAGAGAAAAACTTCAAAATAAACAAGAAAAATGTACAACTTTTGGAACACATGCTGTCCAACAATTTCAGCATAAACATAACAAACATAGTCTCTTATTTTCCATAAGAAAACCATACTAAACACAGTAAACTTACTTACCATTACCTTAATGGTGTAGGGCTTCTCTAAGAACCCTAAAAGTCTCCTTGTGGCTACTTTGCTAGGTTAAGAAAGTGCAAAGAGAAAGTTTGTGAAAGCTGATTTTTTTTTTCAAAGTTAAGAATGACTTAAAGGTGCCACTTGTAGGCCTTTTAAAGGAGCCTTTGGCTGACTTGCTTGTGTAATTTAAGCCTCATATTATCAAGGTGGTGATGCAATAGCTTGCCCCTCACACTTGGGCCTAAATGGGTCTCAAAGTTGATGGGCCTTGGCTGCCCATTTTTCCTAATTCCCCTTCACTTAGTTTGAGCCCAATTAGTCAAGTCGGTTGTTATGTACTTGGGTCCTTTTATGATTCATATTGGGCTTTAGTATTGTCCATTTAATATGGTAAAACACAGACTAAAATTGCACTCTTAACACGGACATTATTCATAATCATACTTGGATAAATTTGATGTCGGGCCTCGACTCCGTTTAGCTAGCAAATTTAAGCTAAGGAAATAGGTGATTCATCTACTAGCTTGTTGAGTCCTACAAGCACCTCAATTCTCTCACTTTATTTAGGGATGTGATCTCCTCAATTTAACATTAAAATTTTATGCAATCGATCCTCTTAAACATTTGATGCACATATAACACTCTAACATGAGATTCAAGCACTTTTTAAATTGGGCGCTAATTTGACCAAACCATATCATGTTTCATTTGTATAGGACTAGTATTGTAAGATGTGGGGTGTTACATGAGGTTGCATGGGGTTCATTTGTCTATCATATTGAATCATGGTTCACAATTCACATCACACTTTTGGAGGTCTTTTCAAAGGGTTCTTGGTACAAAAGTTCACTTTAGTACAACCTTTCACCCTTAAACGGATGGCCAAGCCGAAAGGACAATTCAAACCCTTGAAGATATGCTTCGGGCATGTCTAATGGAATTGAGGGGTAGTTTGGATGACCATCTTCCATTGATTGAGTTTTCCTACAACAATAGCTACCACTCTAGCATCGATATGACTCCTTTTGCGGCTCTCTATGGGAGATATTGTAGATCATCGGTTGATTAGTTTGAGGTTGGAGTGGTGGCTTTATTTGGATAGATCTTGTTATGGAGGCTCTTGAGAAGGTTAGGATTATTAGGGAAAGGTTGAAGACGGCCTAAAGTCATCAAAAATCTTATGCCGATGTGAGAAGAAAAGACCTTGAATTCAAAGTGGGTGATTGGGTGTATTTGAAAGTTTCTCCAATAAAAGGTGTGGTCCATTTTGATAAAAAAGGGAAGTTAAGTCCATGATATATTGGTCTTTATGAGGTCTTGAAGAGGGTTGGTAAGGTAGCTTATGAGTTGAGGTTGCCTAGTGAAATGAATTTGGTTCACCCGGTGTTTCATGTCTCTATGTTGAGAAAATTTGTTCGTGATCCTAATGCTATTGTGCCTCTTGATTTTGTGGACGTTGTTGAGGATAACTAGACTTTTGAGGAGTCTCCGGTCTAGATTTTGGATAGGCATATGAAGATATTGAGGAACAAGAAGGTGGCATCTGTTAAGGTCCTTTGGAGAAACCAACAAATCGAAAGTGCTACTTGGGAGGCCGAAATGGACATGCAAAACTGGTATCCTTATCTTTTCCACTCCACTCAAGCCTAAGGTACCAATTTATGTGTTCTAAAGTCTTATACTTCAGCTCCTATGCCATTCATATGCATTCACGTTTAAGTTGGCAAACTTATGATGATTTTACATTTATACTGAGATTTTGAAAATGGTGTTTTAAATGTAATGTTGCATTCTTCTTGGGGCTAATTTGTTTATTATCATTCTTTTCTTGTACATCCCTTTTATATTCAGGGAAGAATGTTTCCAAGGGGGAGATATTGAAACGACCCCAAAAAGAGCCCGAAAATGTACCTCAGACAGCCCAAGATTTTAAATTCCATGTATCTCAAAGTCCATGCTCTATTTCGAAATTTTTTTTTCAGGGGGTCAAAATTAGGGGAAAATGGGTCTAACCTAGATTTAAGAGTGAAAGATTACTAATTATGATTTTTCAAGTGACAAATTCCTGTGACCAATCTGTGCCCCTGGCACGACCCATCAAGGGCGCACAGATGAAGAAAAGTTATCTTCGCGTCCTCTCCACGGCACAGAGAGCTGTATTTTTCTATCTAGTGATTTTCTGTGTTGTTTGAATTTTAAGTCTAGGGCCTAAGTATTCCCAAATGTGTTTTTATGCATACTTAGCCCTATTTCACTTCTCATATCATCCTAAACATTTCTCAATACTCACTCCAACACTTAGTCATATTTTCACTCCTAAATTCAAGGCTCAAACCCTCATCCCAAGCTAAGGTTCTCCTTCATGGTCCTTCCTCAAGCTTCAAGTCTCCATCTCCAATCTTCACCAAGTTAATCTTCAAGCTAAGGTATGTTGGTTTCTTTCATGGGTTCCTTTCACCCATGATATCCAGGCCTCCTTGTACTCAAATTACATGATTTAAAGTTGATTTACAAATGGGTCTTGTTTATTATGAAATTCACTGCACATCATATTAAAGTTATGTAAAGTTGTGACTATTTTCTTATGTTTTGAGCTATAAGTCTTGGATCTATTGTAAGATTTGATGAGGGATTTTGATGCATATTGCTTAAGGGTGTTACAAGGTATTGAATGATGGTTTTCTAATGATTTTATTGCATGATTTTATCTCTATATTTTATGGTTTTATACTAGCTTTACACACTCTCTAAGTGTTTGAGAAAATGTCTGAAAGTGATTTCTTGAGGAATTGAAGGTCCAAAGCATGAGATATGATCCGAATGACTATATGATTATGAAATGAGCTTTTGTTTATGATATACTCTATATAAAGTGTTTTATTAGACCATACCCAATCCGGGGGATTAAGAGCCTAGGTAACCAAGGTGGGGGTTTGTACTCATCAACCGTGTGAGGGGTTTGTACTTTGCTACCGTGGTGAAAATATGTGATTATGATCAACCATGTGAGGAGTTTATACCACACCGCCAGGGTGATGGAGTGAATCCATCATCAAACACCAAGGGGTTTGTACCTTGTAAAGCTATCTTGGTCTCTTCTACACATATGATATCCTATATGTGCATGAGTAACTTAAGCATGTTTTACCTGATCATTGATTATACATGCCATATTTTTATATGATGCCTATTACCTATTGCTATGCATTTTGATTATGATTCCTATCTCTTGTTGCATTGCATCCTACATTCTTAGTACATTCAAATGTACTAACACATACTCTTGCCTACATGATATCACTATTTAGGAACCGGCGCCCAAGTTGATCCTCCTCCTCCACGTGGCTAGTTCAATACTACTCAAGCTAGTTGGTGAGTCCTACACTTTGGGGACTTTAGTCTATATTGTTCTTATTATGTATTAAGACATTCTTCCGTATGTACTATTTTGACTATGAGGGTGAGCCCGGTTGTTTTGTCTTGGCCTCCGCTCTTATCTATGTATTAGAGGTGTTTGTTGGACATGTTATGTATCTATGTTAAGAGCCTTTACTCTATTGTTCTTGATGTCTTGATATGAAAGTGTTTTCCCTTAGCCTCGGTTGCCCCTCTTTTATATCTCATAATGCTTGTTTTTATTGCTTCCTCGACCAAGGGTGTGTGATGATGTTCTAAGAGGCTTGCGTAGGGTCCCTTAGGGTTCCCCTTGCGTCGTGTCAGTTCTAGGCCCTAGGCTTAGGTTGTGACAGCCACATCACCCACTGCCTTTAATTTTCAATAACTGCTCAAACTTAATTTTGATACTTCGACCTCATCCGGAGTCAAAAATATAAACTATATATGAAATCTGATCAGAAACGATATTCAAACTTAATGGTATAGTAAAAATTTCCACTGAAAGTTGTTATTATTGGGTGGGTGTCCCATATAGAGGGGCTCGAAACACACCCCAAGGCCTCGGGAGCCAATGAAAGGTCATTCTTGAACAAACTTAATGTTCTGGAGCTAGCCGTACTGTTGGAATTTCCATTTTGGCACATTTATCACTATTGGTCCATTCCGGAGACTAAATTGCAAATCTTATTATAAGCTAGCACCAAATAAGTTCCTAGTCTACTTGTCCATTTCGGAGTTGGTGGAACTATCAAAATTCTATTTTGAGGTTGTTCACTCTGAGTTTACTCGTAAACTCATTTTTAACTTTAACTGATCTTTGATCTAGCAAGTCCAACCATTATCCGAATGAAGGACCAGGCAACTCGAGGCCACTATAGGTAGTCTCTAACCGAGGCAAAATACCCAGAAACGTAGAGATGACCTATAGGGTCATTACAACATCCATTACTAAATAGAACTTTTGTTGGTGAAAGTGAAATTAAAGGCATACAAAAGGACTCAAATAAACTAGGGAACTGCTCCTACAGATCTCGCTCAGTCTCTAGGTGGCCTCCTCTATCAGACGATGTCGCCACTAGACTTTAACCACGAGTATGGATTTGAAATGAAGCTATTTAAAATCTCTAGATAATATAGCTACCGGCTCCACAATAAAAGTCAGTTGATCATCTAGTCGAACTGATTCATATTGTAGCACATGTGCGTCATCTGGTATCTATCGGCATAGCGTCGACATATGAAATATTAGGTGTATAGCTGAGTAGGCAGGAGGCAAGGCTAACTCATATGCAACTAGACCAATTCACCCTTAGAATATCAAATGGCCTAATGTATGGGGGAGTAAGCTTACCCTGCTTTCAAATCTCGTCACTCTTTTCCAAGGTGATACCTGTAGGAACACCATGTTTACCCTGAAGCATAAAAATGGCATCTACAGTTAGTAAAAATCTTATGTCGATTCTGGGTTGTCCTCAACATGTCTTGAGTTACTTGAACACTAGATAGAGTCTCATGCAGCAGATCTATGATGTATAGACTCGGCTCTACGGACTCAAACGAACCAACTAGAGTGCGGCATCATCTACCATACAAAGCCTCAAACGAGGCCATTTGAATGCTGGAATGGTAGCTATTATTTTATGGGAAGTCTTCCTAAGATAAGTATTGGTCCCATTAGCCACCAAACTCTAACACACAGGATCACAACATATCCTCCAAAACCTGGATAGTATACTCTGACTAGCTATCGATCCGTGGGTGAAATATTGTGCTCAGGTCAATTTGAGTGCCCAACACTCTCTGTAAATCATTCTTGATGCTAGAGGTAAATTATGAACCCTAGTCTTGTATTATAGACACTAGTATCCCATGAAGATGGACTATCGCCTGCATGCATATGGACTAACCACTCAACACTATAGGAAGATAGAATCGGAAGGAAATGGATGACTTGTTCAATTGATCGACGGTGACCTAAATACTATCAATACTTGTAGAAATTTGAGGTCATCCTAAATCAAATTTGAGGATCCGGTCTACGTCTACCATGTCTTGGACATCAACACCCTATAAATCTTGATCTTTGAGAGCTACCAAGGACTCATCCTCATACTGTCTAGCGCGAATCTGATCTAATATTGAAGACGAAGTTCCAAGAAGGTTAATATTTACCAGGAATCCAAAATGTCTAGTCGAACCATCGTATTAGCTAAAGACTAAATGTCCCAAGCCAAACGTCACTCCTCCATAGGTAGGTAAAACAAGTTACCCATACTAGTTCCTTCTGGCTCAAGGTATCCACCACCACGTTTGGCCTGCTTGAATGGTAAAGAATAAAAAGATCATAATCAGCTAGCAACTCAACCCACCACCTTTGCTTAGAATTCAAGTCCCTCTATCTAGAATTCAAGTCACTCATGTTCATATCATTAGCATTCATAAGGTAAAATAAGCATACATAAGAGCATAAGCAAGAAGAAATACATAAAACTAGGAATATCATAGTTTCCCTTAAAGGAATATACATCATTCTATAGTGCCTAAGCATGCCTCTACATCATAAGATCTTGGCGGGGTCTAGAACATAGCATACTAGCTCACCCTCATGATATACATCACAATAAACGACAAAGTGTCAATAGGAAAACATTATAAAGGGGATTATTCTCGACGAATGGGAACTTAGAAACAAGTCTTCAAGCTTGGAATTTGAATCTAGCCACTTAATGGAAGAGCCTCCTCGCTGTCTGTCCTAACATGGTTAGATTATGTAGGCAACAAATTATCTATTAGTACATGAATTGTACTAAGTATGTAGGTATGCTATGAATCAAAGGACATCACAATAATATCACTATGCATAATCTTAAATCAATAGTATAAGGACACAATATGTATGAGCAATGCAGGCTAAAAATCATGAGAAGAAGCATCATTAAATCAATTCATAACCATAATCGACATATAAGACCATGCACTATTACATAGAATCCCGATGTTGCCTCTACACTGAGTAAGAAAGTAGTCACCTTTTCAGGGTAGACTATACCTTACCTTATGGAATCCTTCCCATGTTGGCAAGTTCTTTAACATGAACCTTATGGGAACCTTAACATTTTGGCGTATGCTTTATTTACGTGGGTTCACTAACATAATACCATATAGGCACATAATCATCATCACCTACGGTGTCACATTATCATGCCTAAAAATCGAGTGTGATGGCGTTCACCCATCCCCTCAAGGCAAGTCAGCCCAACACTTAATAACTCAATATACTAATAAAACTGGAAGATAAGCACATTGATACTATAAATAAGTAGAAGAAAAGTAACTATAACCAATCCCAGAACTAGTGTCACATAAATACAGAATACTCAATGAAGTGAATATGTTCTGAAATAGAACAAAACATGAAAGTAAGATCCTCGAAGGTCTGCTAGAAATATAGGAAGCCACCTCTAAAATGATCTAGAAGCTCAAGCTAACAAAAAAGGAAGTCTAACAAGGTGGACCAGGCTAGCAACCTATAAAAATGTAGCAAGGGGTCAGCACTAAACAACAGGGTACTCAACAAATGGAAATAACCTAAAGTAAAGCAATGAAGAGAACAAGTACTCCTTAACATCCTACCACATACCGCCAAATTATAAGCCTGCATTCAGAAAAGTCCCAGCACAATGTAAAACAATAGAGAAATCACAAGGACAAAGCTTTACTTATCATAAAGCATCACATCTCAAAAAGGTCCAACTATAAACAAATCAAATGAAAAGAGATCTAGTCTTAAAGAATTGTATATGATAATAGCAAGTCAGAGTGAGATGAGACAGAGTGAATGCCATGAGATGTAAATAATTTGATTCAATGTCAAAATAATCATGATGCATGTATGCCCTATGATACACACCCATCGATCATAATCATGCCCCAAAAAGAAACCTACAGGGGTCCACATGGACAATGTATCTATGAACATTACTGGCAATAACCTCAGTCTATGTCCACCCATTCGAAATGACCTTAGACCCATTCGGAATGAGCTTGGGTTGTCATTATATTACACCGGATCGATCAATAGAGACCTCGATAACCACCCACATGTTACCCTTATCATCATTCAGTGTAGTCATCACAAGTATCAACGCACAGATAACAATAAATCCAATGTGCACAATATCAATTTTTATCTCAATATTAAATATTACAATGATCACCATATCATCACAATCTCAATTTATCAATCAATTTTCAATACAACCATTATTGTCATCATAGTCTCAATGTATAAATCTCATCTCGATATAAGCGACAATGTCATCACAGTCTTAATGTATTACTCTCATCTTAATATCAAATCATGTACATCATCACATGTATTACGGGTTCACAATTAATTCAGAAGTCAATAATTCAACATAATAATAACTACTCAAATTTGAAAATAGAGGATCAATGCCTATAGTATTACAATTCTACTCTAAAGTAATCAATTTCATACACATAAGAGCATACAAGGCTTATTCATCCTTAACAAAAAGTTAGAAGTCTACTTGTCATATATAAAGTCCCAATCAAGCCAACTCCAAAGCTTTCCCTTTTCTATGGTACTCTAATTCACCAAAATCTATTCAGATATAGCATCATAGTGATGTAATGAATCAACTGACACTAAAATCAATCAGTTCATATAAAAAGGGCAAAATGGTCAAAAACCCCATGCTAGAAAAAGTAGCCAAAATCTTGAAATAAATACATGAGAAATGTACTCCTCGTAATAAGGATTCCAATGGTGGCAACCACTTGTAAATAGTGTTAAGATGAGGGAGAAATCATAAATTTAAGTTAGGAAATCAAAGTCCAAAAATCCCCAATTTCCACCATTAAAATCCCAAGATTATAAATTAAAAACGCTAATCAATCAATGATAATAATTGAAACAGGTTAGAAAATAGTTACCCAGTCAATTAGTCACAAAAAACCTTGTAAGATCCCTTGAAATCAAAACACTACATGAATCTAAGGTCCCATCAACAAACACAGAGGTCCGAATAACCAGCACTTTGTGAATGCAGACAAGGCATCCATGAACGTGGTGGATAAAAGGACATAACTCTTCGAACGCAGGACCTCTTCCGCCAATGCGGACTACATGAGGGACATGCATTAGAAAAAATAAAAATCAGCAACCCACGGCCGAAACACAACATAACTAGGACCCTCAGAATTTGTTCAGAACCTCATTAACATAAACCAAACATAGAACCCTACCAGAAATGACAATATTGACTCAATGGAATCATTGGATTTTGAATTTTGAACCTCCATGGCCCCAGACTCGAGAAAAATTATTTAAACTAGTTTCGGACTCACAACTCAAAATATTCAGAAAAGCTCTAAAAATTACAAGAAAGTCATTTTTTGCTTTAGCTTCAGTATATAGAACTGACGAAATTCTGATCCAAGCCTCCAAACTCTGAAAGTCAACTCAAATCAAACTTATGATTTAAAATGAACTAAAAATATAATTTGGTCCTAAAATCTCCATTCTAACTCCAAATTCAGTCTTGCAAATTCCCCTAGACCAGCTTCAACATTCTGGAGCTAATGGAATCGACAGAATCGCAATCTGACTTTCAAAATTGAAAATGACTAAAAACTCAAATTTTCAAACTTTAAATCTTTGAAAACTCTTTCTTTCGTAAAACTCAAGCTTTTTACAAGATTTTCAAAATTCGACTTTCAAACTTGACCAAAAATAACTCAAGACAATTTTTACGAAGCATAAAATGGTAATTTGACCAGAAACATAAAAAATAGCATTCAAGGCCATTAGATCATCCACTACTAAAAACAATGTTCATCCTTGAACATGAGATAAGGGACATACCTGAAGTCTCAAAAAGCTGAGGGTACCGGGCATGCATATCTGACTCTATCTCCCAAGTAGCCTCATACTCAGGCTTATGGCTCCACTATACCTTTACTGAAGCAGTCTCCTTAGTCCTCAACTTCCTTGCCTGCCTACCCAAAATGGCCATTAGCTATTCCTTATAGGTCAAATCAGGACTCAACTCAACCGAATCCATGGAAATCACATGAGACTCATCTGGAATATATCGTCGTAGCATAAAAACATGAAATACAGGATGGAGTGAACATAGGGTGGGTGGCAGGGAAAGTTTATAAGCCACCTCCCCCTCTCTATCTAGAAACTCAAAAGGACTAATAAACCTCAGACTGAGCTTTCCCTTCTTCACGAATCTCAAAACATACTTCAAGGGTGAGATCTTCAACTATACCATGTCATCAACCATGAACTCTAAGGGTCAAATCCTCTAATCAACTAGCTCTTTTGGAGACTCTAGGCTATCACCCACCTACTCTGAATCAATCTCACTTGCTTAAAATCATCTCTTAACATATCAACGCTTGCGCGCACCACCAATACTGTGTCAAACCATCCAATGGGAGATCTATATCTCTGTCCTTACAGGGCCTCAGAAGGAGCTATCTGAATGATGGAATGATAACTATTATTATATGCAAGCTCCACCAAGGCCTAATGTTGGTCCTATCTAGCACTTAAATCAATTATACAAGCCCGGAGCACATCTTCTAGTACCTGAATAGTCTTCTTTGATTAGCCATCGATCTGGGCATGAAACATTTTACTCATGTCCAAATAGGTTGTCACGACCCAAGCCTAGGGCCTAGATGTGACATGGCATAAGGGGAACCCGAAGGGACCCCCAAACAAGCCTCTGAGCATATCATTACACATTCTTGGTCGTAAAAGCAAAAACATAACATCAAGAGATAGTAAATATTAATAACCGAGGTTAAGGGACATCTTTCATATCATCAACAACAATAGTCAAGAGAGAGTCAAAGCTTATAACATTACACAAGACATGTCCAACAACACCTTTACTACATAGATAAGAGCAGGGGCCAAGACAAGTAACCAGGCTCACCTTCATAGTCAACAGATACATAAAAGAAAAATAGTCTCAGAATATAGCATGAGATCATAAGAATAGTCCCTAGATTGGAGGACTCACCAACAAGCTTGAGAGAAATGATACTAGCTACATGAAGGGAGATGCTCAAGCAGGGCTCCGAGAACTACATGGTGACATCATGTAGGCATAGAGTATGCGTTAGTACGTTTGAATGTACTGAGTATGTAGGATGCAATAGAACAAGTATAAGCACCATAAACAAAATGCATGACATAAGCAATGAATAAGCATATAGCAATATGGCATGTATGAATGATGCTTGAAGTAAACCATGCTTATCTAGAATATAATAAATGTGTAATGAGATACTATATTAGTGAATATCCAAGGCCTATCACCTCCTTAGAGAGGCACATGAGGTAAACCCCCTCATGTTGTTGATGAGGTGCAAACCCCCAAACATGATTGATAAGGTACAAATCCCCCAACATGGTTATAAAGGTACAAACCCCTCACATGGTTGCACGAGCCTACAACCTCCCAAGTGAGGCTTGGTCATTTTCCCCACATTATAGAAATAATATTATATACATACATTCCTTTCATCATCATACGGTCATTTAACTCATAATACATGCATTGGACCTTAACTTCCTCAAGAAACCATAACCGGACATTTTATCAAACACTTGGCGGGCGTGTAGCACTAGTGTAAAATCATGCAATTCAACAATGGAATCATGCTAGAAAATTCAGTGTAAAATTATCAATAGAAACTTGGTAATTCCCTCAAGCAATATACATCAAAATACTTCATCAAATCTCATAATAGGTCTTAGATTTATAGCTCAAAACATGCTAAAATAGTTAAATTTCATGAATAGCTCAAAACATGCTAAAATAGTTAAATTTCATGAAACTCCAACATAATGTGCAGTGAAATTCATAATTAGTAAGACCCATGTGTAAATCAATTTTAAATCATGTAATTCAGGGTAAAAGGAAGCTTGTGTATCATGGGTGAAAGGAACCCATTAAAGAAACCCACATGCCTTAGCTTTTGGAGAATTCTTGAAGAAGATTGGAGATGGAGACTTGAAGCTTGAATGAGAACCTTAAGATCCAAATGAGTTTTGGGACTTTAATTTGGAGAGAAATGTGAGTCTAAGAGTTTGAGTGAGTACTAGGGAATGTCTTGAATGATATGAAGTGAAATATAGCTAAGTACAGGTATTTTCATGTTTGGGAACACTTAGTCCCAAGAATCAAAAGCATTGGAGTGAACTTGAAAACTGGCAACAAAAATACACAGTAACGCACCCTTGGCATGTCACGCCAGGGGCGTAGATTGCTCACCGAAAATCATACTTTTACAATTTCCAAATTTTGCTATAGTTGCTCTTAAATCGTGGTTAGACCCATTTCCCACTCAATTTGACCCCCTAAACAAGAATACGAAATTACATTTTTGATATCACGCCTAAATATTGAGATATATGGAAATTACGGTTCTGGCTACTTTCGAGGCATATTTTGGGCACTTTTTGGAGAATCCTTAAAGAAGATTGGAGATGGGGACTTGAAGCTTGAATGAGAACCTTAAGATTCAGAAGAGTTTTGGGACTTGATTTTGTAGAGAAATATGAGTCTAAGTGTATGAGTGAGTATTGGGGAATATCTTGAATGATATGAGGGTGAAATACTGCTAAGTATAGGTATTTTTACGTTTGGGAACACTTAGGCCCAAGACTCAAAAGCCTTGGACCGAAGATGAAATCGTACTATTGTATGGCCACATTCCAACACTATATAGGAGATAACAAACCCCCAATGTGGTTATCAAGGTACAAACCCCTCGACAAGGTTACTTGACACGCAACCCCCGAGTAGGGCATTTTCACATTCCAACACTATATAGGAGATAATCATATATATGCATTTATTTCATCATCATATAGTCATTCAACTCATGAGACATGCTTTGGGCCTTAAATTCCTCAAGAAAACCATAACCGGACATTTTATCAAACACTTAACGGGTGTGTAGTGCTAATGTAAAACCATGCAATTTGGGGATGAAATCATGCAATAACCATCAATCAATATGTGGTAATACCCTCAAGTAATATACATCAAAACTCTTCATCAAATATCATGATAGATCTTAGATTTATAGCTGAAAACATGTTAAAACAATCATAATTCTATAAACCTCAACATACTGAGCAGTGAATTTCATAATAAGTAAGAACCATGCATAAATCAACTTAAATCATGAAATTTTTGGTGAAAGGAAGCTTGGGTATCATGGGTGAAAGGAACCCATGAAAGAAACCCACATACCTTAGCTCTTGGAGAATCCTTGAAGAAGATTGGAGATGGAGACTTGAAGCTTGATTGAGAACCTTAAGATCTGAATGAGTTCTGAGACTTGAAATTAGGAGATGAAATATTGTCTAAGTATTTGAGAGAGTATTTGGAAATGTTTTGAATGATATAAGGGTAAAGTATGGCTAAATATAGGTAGTTTCATGTATGGAAAGTCTTAGGCCCAAGACCCAAGGTCTTGGACTGGAACACAAAACTGCACAAAATTAACATAGGGGCGCACCCTGGGCACGAATGTCCACCATTTTTCACAAACTTTGGAATTCGAAATTCACTACGGTTGCTCTTAATATCAGGCTTAGCCCCATTCCCCACTCAATTTGACCCTTGAATAAGAATATGAAGTCAGATTTTTGATATCACATACGAATTTTAAGATATATGGAAATAACGATTTTGGGCACTTTCGAGGCACATTTTGGGGTACTTTTTAAGGTCATTTCAATATCTCCCCCTTGGGAACATTCGTCCTCGAATGTCAAAGAGACGTATATAAGAAGAGTAATCATGGAGAAATCAGCCCTGACAAGAATGAAATAATCACTTCAACACCATTTTCAAAATCTTAACAAAGTGTAAAAATCATCCTGAACTTGTCAACGTAAACATGAATGTATGCAATGCCATAGGATATGAAACATAAGACTTGGAATCATAAATGACTTGATGTGTTATCATAATCTTGATTTATTAGAATGAAAAAGGTATGAATATTGCCTTCCATGCTTGCTCCGAATTCTCGAAAGACACTCTTGACTTGACGATCCTTCCAATAGGCTTTGACGAACACTACACCCCCACAAATCAACCTTTACTCATATCCACCCCACTTCTCCACCGGACCTCCTTTAAGTCAACTCATCCTCCACAATGTCCCCAACCTCAAGTGTCCTGTAGCACTTGAATCACCAACACACCTCCTCAATCCTAGAAACATGAAGAACCGGACGAACCATATCCTCATACAAAGGCACTTCACATTTGTATGCAACCTCACTAATCTTCCTCTACACTCTATAAGGACTCATAAACCGTGAACTCAATTCCCTCTTCACCAAGACAACTACACCTTTCAAGAGTGAAACCTTCAAATATCCTCAATCTTCAACTTTCAATTTAAGATCCTTTCTCCTCTCACCGGTATAGGACTTGTGACGACTTTGGGCTGCTTTATCCTTTCCCTAATTAGCCTGACCTTCTCCATGTCCTTCCTTATCATATTTTGACTCAAGAAAGTCATCTCTCCTACTTCAAACCACACAATCGGTGATCTACAACATCTACCCTAGAGAGTCTCAAGTGTTTGGATAGTTTCTTTGGCTTGGCATCCGTTTGAAGGTGAAAGGACGTACTAAGTTTAACACTTCTACCAAGACCCCTTTGAGAGCATCTACAAAAATGTGAAGTAAATTGACCACCATGATCCGATATGATAGAGAAGGGAACCCCATGCAATCTTACCAAGTCATGAATGTATAACCTAGTACAATCTTCAGCCGTATCTGTGGTCATAACCAGTAGAAAGTGAGCTGATTTTGTCATCTTAACAACCACAACCCAAATGGAATCAAAACCCTTTCTAGTCCTGGGCAACCCAACCATAAAATCCATTTCAATCTCTTCCCACTTCCAAGTAGGAATCTCTATGTCTTGTGCTAGGCCACCCGACCTTTGGTGCTTGGCTTCGAATTGTTGACAAATATGAAAACCGGATACAAATTTGGCAATGTCTCTCTTCATGCCTCCCCACCAACACACATCTCTTTAATCTCTACACATTTTGGTAGAACTGGGACGAATATAATAAAAAGAATTGTGGTCCTCATCAGGGATTCTTTCCTCAAGCCATTAACACAAGGCGCAGTTAACCTACCTCGGTACCTAAGGACACCATCTCCCCCTTAGGAGAAAACCTCCACCTTTATCATCACTAACCAAAGTCTTCAATTCTAACAAGGAGGGGATCAAGGTCTTGCTTTGCTTTCATCTCATCAACCAAGAAAGATTTAGAACCATCAACAATAGCAACACCACTATTATCAACCACTTCCAACCTAATTCCCAATCTATCCATCCGATGGACCCCCCTAGCCACTTGCTTATCTGCACCATCAACAAGAACAAGGCTACCTATGGACACCCTATTCAAAGCACCGACCACAATATTAGTCTTACTGGGATGACAATACATGCTCATATCACAATCCCTATGAAGTTCTAACCACCTCCTTGTCTCAAGCTAAGAACCCCTTGGGTGAACACACACACATTGGAGGCTCTAGTGAACGGTAAACACATCAAGCTGCAAGCCATAAAACTAATGATGTCAAATTTTTGAAGTAAAAGACATGGCGAGCAACTCAAGGTTAAAGATAGGATAATCCTTCTCATGTATCTCAAATTGTCTTAGAGAATAGGCTTCCACCTAATCATCTTGCATCAACACATAGCCCAAACTAATTCGAGAGGAATTATAATGCACAACCAACCCTCTATCCCATTTGGTAGTGACAATATATGAGCAGACACAAGCTTATTCTTTAAGGCTTGGGAACTCTCTTCACACTCATTGGTCACACAAACTTAGCCTTCTTTTGGGCCCACTTAGTCATGGGAGAAGCAATAGAGGAGAACTCATTCACAAACCTCCAGCAATAACCTGCTAAGCCCAAAAAGCTCCTAATGTTCGATGGGGTCAATGGTTTAGGCCAGTTTCTAATGACTTACGTTCCCTTAGGATCAACCTTAATATCATTCTCCGACATCACATGACCTAGGGAGGTAACCTCCTTTAACCAAAATTCACGTTTCACATACTTAGCATACAACTACTCTTACCCCAAGATTTGCAACACTACCCCCACATGGTTCACAAGCTCTAAATAAATCATTACTTCGTTACTAGAGACCACCATAAATATAACAAGGTAGGGACTAAAGACCCCATCCATGAGACCTATAGACATAACTGGGGCATAAGTCAAACCAAAAGGGCACTACCCCAATTCAAAGTATCAGGAAGGATTTCACTAACCCATTGATCACTAGAGTCCCACAATAAAAATAACCTAGGTTCAACACCCCTAACTCTTAAAAGATGTCAAATGCAATTCTTAGAGATCAATTGTACCTTAAGATAAGAAACAGACTTACCCCTTGTAATCACATTACAATCCCCACTTAAGGATGGAATTAATAGGGAATCGGGGTTTAACTCTATGGGCACTACAATCATAAGGGACACAATATGCATGCAACTAATCCACCCCAAGCATAACATCAAAGTCTACCACAACAAAACCAACAAGTCACAAGGCAAGACCTGATGCAATATGAAAACAGAAAAACACCCATAAACTTTCAAACAATAATAGGCTCACCAATAAGATAGACACCAAAGAAAGTTCAGGACACACATGAAACCTACTAGCAACCAAAGAACAATGAAAGAGATAGTGGCACCCGGGCCCATTAGTGTATACACATCAAAGTCAAAGGAAATTTCAACATACCAGTAGCAATATCGGGCACCTCATCCCCACCTTAAGCCCCTTGATCAACATGACCACCTTGATCTAAAGGTCGACCATGCTTACACCTCCTTCGAGCATATGGACAATCCACTGGCTTGTGACCCACTCTACTACACCTATAACAAGCATTAGTCTTCCTCAACCATGGGCCACCATGGTACTTTCTACACCTTTGACACTTTAGATTAGTCATTCCACCATCACCTCCTTCACTCTTATTGCGTTTATGAGGGCAATCCTTCCTCTTATCTCCAACTTCACCTCAATCAAAACAAGCATTGGTGCCCTTGCAACATGGGCCCTATGAACCTTACCGCATGTTGGACACATAACATCACCTCTATCTTTGGTACTTTGGAGATTTCCTTCAATACAGGCCCTCTTAGCCTCACTACCTCTACCCTTACTAATTAAAGTCTCAGGAGCACTCACTTACTGATCGAGGTGAGTTGCCCACTTTGTCACCGCCTTGGTCGATACCCATAGAGCATTGTGAATCTCCACATTTGTCATATCACCGTCCTGAGTAGCTTGAGACATACCCTAAAATGTATGCTTAGGGATTAGAAATAATCCCTAGGGCCTAGATCTATCGCATGACATAGATCATGAAGAAGTGAAACATTTCCTAGAATGAATCATAGCTTCCCATTCATAGTCATGGCATGCTTCACAATCATGAATAGGGCTCTAATCGATGTGGTGTGCTGGACGCGGAGGACCTAACAACCTAGTGCCTGATATCAAGTTTTTTCACAATCCAAGCCTAATGCCTAGACGTGACACGGCGCATGGAGAACCCCAAGGGATTCCAAGCAAGCCTCTTAACATATCATCACACATCCTTGGTCGCAGAAGTAAGTAAATGACATAAAAGATTAGAAACGAGGGCAAGGGACTAATGAGAAACTTTCATATCATAGACATTATGAAAAAAGAGAGTCAAGGATCATAGCATAGATACACAACATGTCCAATAACACCTCTACTGCATAGATAATAGTAGGGGCCAAGACAAGCAATCGGGCTCACCCTCATAGTCAATACATACATAAAAGAAAGATCATCTTAGAACATAGCATGAGATCATAAAGATCATCCCCAGAATGGAGGACTCACCAATAAGCTTGGGAGAAATCATACTAACCACGTGAAGGAGGATGCTCAAGTGGGGCTCTAGTTCCTACATGATGATATCATGTAAGCATAGAGTATGCATTAGTACATTTGAATATACTAAGTATGTAAGACGCAATGTAACAAGAGATAAGTAACATAGGCAAAATGCATATGGATATTCGATAGATAGCATAATAACGATATGGCATGTATGAATAATGCTTAAGTAAAATATGGTTACGTAGAATTTAATACATATGTAAAAAGAGATGATTATCTATTGGTGGATCACTGCACTGACCACCCCTAGTGATTGAGGTACCAAACCCATCAATTGGTTGGTGGATAATCTCACCCTACCACCCTTGGTAATCGAGGTACAAATCCCCCCTCCCCATGTGGTTATCAAGGTACAAACTCCTCAACAATTTTGGTGGATCATTGCACCCTACCACCTATGGTGACCGAGTTGCAAACCCCTGATGTGGTTATCAAGGTACAAATCCCTTAACAAGGTTGGTAGGTCATTGCGCCCTACCACTAGTGGTAACCGAGGCACAAGCCCGTCAATATGATTAACAATGTACAAACCCCTTGACAAGGTTAATCAGAGCGCAACCCCCGAGTAGGGCATCGTCACATTCCAACACTATAGGAGATAATCATTTACATACGTTCGTGTCATTATCATATAGTCATTCAACTCATAAGATATGCTTTGGGCCTTCAATTACTCAATAAAACTATAATCGGGCATTTTATCAAACACTTAGCTGGTGTGTAGTGCTAGTATATAACCATGCAATTTTGGGATGAAATCATGCAAGAAAATTCAATGTAAAACCATCAGTCAATACTTGGTAACACCCTCAAGAAATATACATTAAAACTTTTTATCAAATCTCACAATAGATATTAGATTCAGAGCTCAAAACATGCTAAAACAATCACAATTCCATAAACCTCAACATAGTGAGCAGTGAATTTCATAATAAGTAAAACCCAAAAGTAAATCAACTTTAAATCATGCAATTTTAGGTGAAAGGAAGGTTGGGCATCATGGGTGAAAGAATCCATAAAAGAAACTCACATACCTTAGCTCTTTGGAGAATCCTTCAAGAAGATTGGAGATGGAGACTTAAAGCTTGAATGAGAGCCTTCAGATACAGATGAGTTATGTGACTTGTAATTAGGAAATGAAATATTGTCTAAGTGTTTTAGAGAGTATTTGGGAATTTTTTGAATAATATGAGGGTGAAATATGGATAAATATAGGTATTTTCACGTATGGGAAGTCCTATGACAAAGAACCAAAAGTCTTGGACCAAAGCACAAAACTGCACAATGTTAACATAGGGATGCGCCCTTGGTGCGTAGCGCCAGGGGCACGAATGCCCACTATTTGTCGCAAACTTTAGAATTTTGAAATTCACTAGGTTGCTCTAAAATCAGGGTTAGACCCATTTTCTACTCAATTTGACCCCCTAAATAAGAATATAAAGTCTGACTTTTGATATCACACACGGATTTTGAAATATATGTAAATTACGATTTTGGGCAATTCCAATGCACATTTTCGGGCACTTTTTGGGGTCATTTCATTTCATGTATCAGTTTTATCCCCTAAGTCATTTGCATGCATTATTGTTTATCTTATCAAAGTTCATGGTGATTTTACACTTATGTTGAGATTTTTGTAAATGGTGTTTAAGGGTATCGTCGCATTATTGATAGGGCTTATTTCTTCATGATTACTCTTCTTATGTATGTTTCTTTGACATTTGGGGATGAATGTTCCCAAGGGAGAGATGTTGAAACAACCCCAAAAAGTGCTCAAAAATATGTCTCGCAAGTGCTCAAAATCGTAATTTCTATATATCTCAAAATCCATGCGTGATATAGAAAATTCGACTTCATATTCTTGATCAAGGGGCAAAATTGAGTGAAAAATGGGTCTAACCCCAATTTAAGAACAAAAAAATCACAATTTCAATTTCCCAAAAATCAATTTTCAATGAGGTTTTTGCATCGTGCCTCAGTGTACTTTTCGTTCAGTTTTTCATTTCGGTCCAAGGCTCTTGGATCTTGGGCCTAAGTCTTCCAATGTGTGAAAGTATCTATACTTAGCCATATTTTATCTTCATATCATACAAAATATTCCCCGATACTCTCTCAAACACTTAGATAAATATTTCACCCCAAATTTCAAGTCCCAAAATTCATCCGGATCTTAAGGATTTCACTCAAGCTTCTAGTCTCCATTTTCAATCTTCATCAAGGATTCTCCAAAGTCAAGGTATGTGGGTTTCACCCATTATGTCCTTTCACCCATGATTTCCAAGCTTCCTTTTTTCCTAAATTACATGTTTCTAGGTTGATTTTACTTATGGGTCTTCTATTATGAATTTGACTATGAACTATGTTGGGATTTCGTAAAAGTGTGACTATTTTAGCATGTTTTGAGCTTTGAATCTTTGATCTATCTTGAGTTTTGATGAAGGGTTTTGATGTGTATTGCATGAGGTTATTACCAAGTTTTATAGGTGATTTGACATGAAGTTTTCTTGCGTGATTTTACTCTTGAATTGCATGGTTTTACACTAACATTGCACACCCACCAAGTGTTTGATGAAATGTCTGATTAATGTATCTTGAGTTGTTAAAGGCGTAACGTTTTCATGTGAATAAAGTGACTTTATGATGATGAAAGATGATACATATGTATTGATATCATGAGATATATCTATGTGTTATGAGTTGACCATAGCCAATTGAGGGGTGATGCCTCTATCACCTAGATGGGGGTGGTAACCCATCAACCAATTGAGGGGTTGGTACCTTAATCACCTAGATGGGGGTGGTAAGCCATCAACCAATTGAGGGGTTGGTATCTCAATCACTTCTAAGGGGTCATCTACCTTAGATTCCAAGTACTAAGTTGCTTGGTCTATGATGATGGTCTATTCCTATACATGTAATATGTTCCATATGTAAGCATGTTTACTTCAAGTATCACTCATGCATGCCATATTGTTATATATTCACCTATTACCTAATTATGCATTTTCACTATGTGGCCTATCTACTGTTGCATTGCATCCGACATACTTAGTACATTCAAATGTACTAATGCATACTCTATGCCTATGTGACGTTACCACGTAGGAAACAGAGACCCACGTGATCATCCTTTTCCTCCACGTGGCTAGTGCAATATCTCTCAAAGATAGTTGATGTGTCCTTAACTTTGAGTACATGCTTCTCTTGATTTATGCTATATATAGAATCACGTTTCTTTATGGTATGCTTTGACTATGAGAATGAGCCAGATTGCTTGTCTTGGCTCCCGCTACGTTCTATATTTAGAGGTGTTGTTGGACAAGTTATGTAATGATGCTATGAGCTTTAACCCTCTTGACTCTTTTGATACTTTATGATATAAAATATGTCCATAGTGCCGTTTATCCCTATTTACTATCTCGTACTGTTATTTTATTGCTTCTGCGACCAAGGATGTGTAATGATATGTTAAGAGACTTGCTTGGGTTCCTTCGGGATTCCCATGCATTGTGTGAAATCTAAGCCCTAGGCTTGGGTCATGACATCAGCCATGAAATTCACTGTAATTGGAATAAAGTGGATAGACTTAGTTAGATGATCCACCACTACCCAAATAGAGTCAAAACCCCCAATAGTGGGAGGCAATCCAACTACGAAACTCATAGTAATACGCTCCTATTTCCAATCGAGGATAAGCATCCTCTACATACTTGACCTGTTCACAATTCAAGTACTTTGTCACAAACTCAACAATGTCTTTCTTTATCCCACACCACCAATAATACTATTTCAAATCATGGTACATCTTGGCTTCCCCGAGGTGAATAGAATATCTAGAAGGTCCTTCTCAAGTATCAATCTAGTCTAAAATCACCCACCCTGGGCATACAGATACAACTCCCAATCCTCAAAACACCCTTATGATCAAGCACTGCCTCTCTAGCTTTAGCTCTAAGCACTCTACCTTGAGTGGTACATAACTCCTCATCCTTAGACTACATCTCCTGAGTATGATCCATCGAGGATGAGCAAGCCAAAAATAGAAACAAGCACTGGACCCTTCTCTAAAATTTGTAGTCTCACCAACCCATTAGCAGTCTTTGAACATCCCTAGCCAAGGATCATTCCTCCACCCAAATAGTTATAAGACTCCCCATACTAGAAGCCTTTTTACTCAAAGCATCAGCCACCACATTGGCCTTCCCTGGGTGATATAAGATATTCACGTCGTAATCCTTCATAAGATTAATCTACCTTCTATTCCATAAATTTAGATCCTTTCGACTGAAGATGTATTTCAAATTATGATGATCGATAAAGATGTCACAATGAACACCATAATGGTAGTGCCTCCATAGCGTCAACATAAACATGACCGCTGCTAGCTCCAAAACATGGGTGGGATAGTTCTTCTCATAAGCCTTCAATTGTCTAGAGGTGTAAGTTTTCCTCTTCTACAAGAACACACCACCTAACCCCACTCTCAAAGCATCACAATAGACCATAAAATCAACCCTTTCCTCTGATAATGTAAAAATAGGAGCTATAGTAAATATATCTTGAGCTTTTGGAAGCTCTCCTCACACTCATCTTACCACAAGAATGGAGCATTCTTCTGAGTGAGCCTGGTTGATTGAGCTTCTACAGAAAAGAAGCCCTAAACAAACTATCTATAATAACTAGCTAGGCCTATGAAACTATGAATCCAAGCAGCTGAAGTAGGTCTAGTTCATCCCTGAATCACCTCAATCTTAGCCGGATCAGCCCGAATACCCTCTCTAGACACAATATGAACTAGGAATGCTACTGAATTTAGCCAGAACTCACACTTGGAGAACTTGGCATACAATCTCTCCTCTCTAAGCTGCTGGAGTACAACCCTCAAATGTTGCTCATGATCCTTGGTCTTAGAGCAGACCAATATATCATCAATGATGACAAAAACAAGAAATCCAAATATGGCTAAAAAGCATTATTCATCAACTCCATAAATGTTACTGGGGCATTACTCAGTCCAAAAGACATCACAAGGAACTCATAGTGCCTATACCTAGTCCATAAAGATGTGTTAAGAATGTCAAAAGCCATGATCCTCAGTAGGTGATATTCAAATCTCAAATCAATATTGGAAAACATGGTCGCACCTTGAAGGTGGTTAAAAAGATCATCTATTCTAAGGAGAGGATACTTGTTCTTAACTGTCGCATTGTTCAACTATTTGTAATCATTACACATTCTCATAAAACCATTCTTTTTTCATAAAGAAGATAGGGACACCCCATGGAGACACACTGGGGCATATGAACTCCTTACTTAAGAGATCTTAGAGTTGCTCCTGTAACTCAGCCAAAGTCATATATTAGGGAGGAATAAACATGGGCTTGGTTTTTGGCTCAAGATCAATGGTAATGTCAATATCCTTGTCAAGAGGGACTCCAGGAATATCTGAAATGAACATATCAACAAACTATCAAACAATAAAAATAGAATCCATCAGTGGTTGCTCAACACCGGTATCATGAATAAAAGCCAAATATGCAAGACAACCTCCCTCCACTAATTTCCACACCCAAGTATAAGATATGACTTTATTAGGATAAGATTCACTTGGACCCTACTATACAACATCCAACCAACCCAGAATAGCCAAAGTCACAGTCTTAGCATAACAATTAAGAATAGCTCGATGAGAAAAAATCTAATCAATCCCCAATATAACATCAAAATCAATCATATCAAGAATAATCATATCAACCTAAGCATCAAAGCCTAATAGAGTCACAAGACAAGATCAGTCCACCCGATCCATTACTAAGGGCTTACCTACATGGGTCGATATATGAACAAGCACAAACATAGTATCATATGGCAAGTCAAAATCCAAGGAGAAGTACGTAGACACATAACAATAAGGGGATCCAAGACCAAATAACATAGATGCAGGGCGATGACAAACCAAAACAATACCTTTGATCACGACATCAGAGGCCCCAGCCTTGGGCCTGCCCAAAAAAGCATAAAAATGGCCACCTCGACCATCACTCATAGAAGTTAATCCTCTATAACTAGAATGGGTAGTAATATCACTAGTTAATCAACCACCTACACGTCCACCTCTACTTGTCTGATGTTGAACCTCTGGGCTGGTGGTGCTGAATCTCTAACCAATACTACATAGTATGAATAGTGGGGCCTAGATTGAGTCTACCTAGGGAACTATTGAATCATATGATCAAGAGATTCATACCTAAAACTATTGAAGGGATATTGCATTCTCCTCAACCCACAAACCTCTGTTGAGAACTAAATGAACTCTAACCTGCATTATAAAGGTCACAAGCTACCTCTAAAGCTAGCAAAGCCACATAGACCCCATGAAACTAAACTGAATCTCCTTCTCTAGCCATACCTCTTCATCATTTTGAGGCACCTGAATATTATCCTAAAATTGGGACCCTTTTGGGTTCCCAAACTCCTCTGATTGTATTAACTCCACCTCCTTGGTAGTACTAAAAATTGACTAAAATAAAGATATATCTTGAGCTACACAAAATATCGACTGTCTGATAGGATAAATCGACCCTCTCACAAACTGGCAGACCATCTCCTTCTCAGTCAGAATAATAGTTGTAGCATGACAGGTCAACTAATAAAAGTAGATCTCAAGCTCTAAAATGGTCATAGTGCTCTGCCTCAAACTCTCAAACCTATGGAAGCTCTCTTCATGGACACTCCAAGGAATGAACTAATCATAAAATGCACTAGAAAATGTCTTCCCATTCATTAGGGGAGACCCAGCTAGAAGGGATTCTATGTAAGTCCTCCACTACTCTCTAGTTGACCCACGAAGCTGAAGAGTAACATATTTCACACCATGCATCTCTGCTAGTCTAACTATGTCAAGCAACTCTCTACACATAGTCAAGAACTCATAAGCATACTTACTTTTGCCACCTTGGAATTGAGATGGCTCTATCTTTTGAAAATTCTCATATCTCTGCGACTCATTATCAATAAAGATTGTTATTAGGGGCATATCAATAATTGGAGTTACTAGTGGCTGCTCCACCTCATCCTAGGCCTTAAAGGCTTGCTGCTAATCATAGGGATGAACCTTAACCCAAGTCTATGAATTACCAGGTGTGTTAGAGGGGCTATTTGCCTACCCCAAAGTCTCAAGTACAACTAAGACTCTCAGATGAGCATCCTAGAGTAATGGTGTTGCAATGTAATCATGAGGAATCTGCTCTTGTCTAGGAAACATGTCTAGCCTAGGGAAATACCCCACTTATAATCGCTTGCCAGTGCATCTTCTCAGCCTTGACCGCTAGCTCGTCCTCTAGCATGACCCTTTCCTCTAGCTGGGGTTTTAATAGCAACACCGAGGACTGCCTCCCCTCAAACTATAGCAGTATTAGCTTTTTGTAATGACCTGGTTTTTTAATTTTGTCTTTATTTGTCAAAATTACTATTTTATCCTATTGTAAGTTTCTTTAGGCCTACATTGAACTGTTTGATTGGTTAGAACTAAAATCCTAAATTTTAAAAGTTGAAAATATGAGTCTTGGTCTTTTTAAAAGCCTAAGTTGTTGAAAAAGTGAGTTTTTGTGTCACTCTATGTTTTAGAAGTTAGATTGGGGATCCATTGATTCCATTAGATCTGGAACATCAGAACTGAACTACAAAAATTTGCAGAACTAAATTTGGAGTTAGCATGAGGTTTTTAGGCCCAAAGTTATGATTTTAGTTATTTTCAAAACAAAATTTGACTTTGGTCAATATTCGGAGTTCGGAAGCTCGGATTGTATTTCCGATTATTCCAATAGTTTTAAATGGTGAAACTAATATCAAAAATGGTCTCATCATAATTTTTTGAGCTTTCGATGCAAGTTTTGGTATTTAGAGTTTTAAACTAGCTTAATTGACTTGCATTGGTAGATGTGTCATGGAGACCCCAAATTTAAATTTTGATGATTCCGTTGAGTCCAGATTGTTGTTCCTATTATGGATACATATAAAGTCTGTGAGATTTTGTTTCGGATGAGTTTTGAATACCTATTACGAGTTTGGTTGAATCTGCGAGTTTGCTGGAGCAGTTTTCTAGTGTAGGTATACTCTCTTCTTTTCATTCATGGAGGATCCTCTATATTTGCGGAAGTCTTCTCATGACCACTCACAAATAACCATATCTCATGTAATAATCTCCACAAATACTCCAAATGGGCTCATAACTCTCACACTGATCATACTCATCATCAATTAGTCACAATATTAACTAAGAACTATTTCAAGTCTCTTATTATCATAATGACGTCCCAATTATCCCAAAAGACAAGATTTCATCTTAATTAGTTAATAGGATCGCTATTTACTCAATATTCGGCATAATCGACCTCATATTTCCATCAATTCAATCATAACATGATATTGGACCACAATTTAATCGACATCTCACAATTATCACAATAACATGCTCAATAGCTCAAATCCAATCCCAAAATGGTTAGCTGAATCTACCTAAATGCCAAAATCGTACTCAGACAAGCTTTTAATCAACTCAAGCCTCCAAATGATCCATGGATCAATCAACGACTATCAACAATAGATACTACGCATCAAGAGGTGTATTTTGAAACCCATATAGGCATATTTTAGGCTTAGGGACAGAATGGTTAGAATTAAGGCTAAAATTCAAAAGTCTAAAATCTAGAAATTGATTTTGGAATCATGTTTTATTCAAGAAATAGAGTTCATGGGTGAATTGATATGCACACATATTATATATGACTTATTGCATTGGTATACACACCTTTGATATATGATTAGATACATTGTTATGCACATTTATCACTACATTTACGTCATTTGATATATTATGATGCATATTGATACAATGGGAATGGCCTGGATGCCTTGAGATACTTTTGATTATGGCCTGCGATACCTTATTTATTTATTTATATATATATATATATATACATATATATAGA